>ML424854.1:0-11986 GCA_005239525.1 Nicotiana knightiana
GTGTTTGATTATCGTCTAAAACTCATGTTTGCAACTGTTTTTGTTTAACAGATTTGATATACTGTTGTATATCATAACTGTTTTTCATAGGTAACAGATTTTCGATATTAATACAAGGAAATAACTATTTTTTACTAGTAACAGTTTTTATAAAGATTGGGGTTTTTACCTGCAACTGCTTTGGAAATAGTTTTCTAATAAGTATGAGGGAAATGTTTTCTTATTTGTAACTGTGTTTATTTGATAACAGTTTCTTGAAAAAATACAAGGATTTAGATCTTTCATCCATAACTGTTTTATTTGAGAACAGTTTTTTGAATGAGTACATTGATGATGATCTTTTACCCCTAACTTTTTTTGTTACAACAACTTTGGATAAGTATAAATATGTACATTTCTTTATCGTGACTAATATTTTGCCTTTCAACCTGAATATGTTCGAAGGTTTTGCTTTTTGCATTAGGCATTGTATTTGGATGGCTCTTTTGATTTCTTTCGATTCTACTTGTGTCACTTGTCTTGTTGGGTAAATGGGTCTTCAGGCTCGAGCTTTTGACTTTATGATAGTCTTCTTTTCTTCGTCTTAGCCTTCCATACTGTATAGTCCCCCAAGTATTTGAGCTTTGAAGAATGAAATCTCGAGCACTTGATTATTCCTTCCTTGTTGTCCTTTTCCTGAAAAGGAAAAACATTCCGGACTCGAAGGTATATAGTTTTTTAGATGATGANCTATCATCTAAAAAAGTTAGTAAAATTTTTAAATGTTCAAAATAAAATCGAACGTGTGATACCATGGCGTTCCAACTTGTTAGTAGAACTCTGTCGTCCGTAGCTTCCAACTCAAGGTCCTTCCCAGTTTGGATTTAGCTTTTCTGCACCTGCTTCTTTTGTTAATTGAAAGACTTTTTTGAGGACGAATTCCCCAATCTTAAAGTATCTGAGATGATCTTTAGGGTTGTAATAATGCTCTATGATTTATTTTTGAGCTGCCATCCGTATCAATGCTGCTTCTCTCCATGGTTCGAGCAGGTCCAGGTTGGTCCTTAATTCTTCATCCTTTTCACCTTCCATGGCTGTTGAGAACCTTATGCTTGGTTCGCCAAGCTCCACAGGTATTAAGGCTTCTGAGCCATAAACAAGTGCGAACGGAGTTTCTCCCGTGGCTATCTTTGAAGTTGTTCTGTATACCCATAGTACCGCTGGTAACTCATCAGGCCAGTTTCCTTTGGCTTTATCAAGTCTTTTTTAGATTGTTGATGATGATCTTATTCGTTGACTCAGCTTGACCATTAGCCATGGGGTGGTACGGCGTTGAAGTGATCCGCTTGATTTGCCACCTTTCAAAAAATTCTGTGATTTGCGAGCCTATGAATTGTGGGCTATTATCACACACGATTTCCTTTGGTATTCCAAAGCGGCATATTATGTGTCTCCATAAGAAGCTTTTAACTTACTTTTCTCGCACTTGTTTGAACGCTTCTGCCTCTACCCATTTTGTAAAATAGTCGGTTAGCAGAAGTAAAAACCATACCTATCCTTTAGCTGTGGGAAGAGGTCCGACTATGTCCATACCCCATTTCATGAAAGGCCATGGGGATATTATTGGATGTAATAATTTCGTTGGTCGATGCATGTTATTGGCAAACCTTTAACATCTGTCACATTTGGATACGAAATTCTCGGCTTCTTCTTCCATCTTTGGGCAATAGTATCCAGCTCTGATTAGTGTTTTCACTAAGGATCTCCCCCCTGAGTGATTTCCACAGTGTCCTTTGTGGACTTCTTTCATCACAAATTTCGTTTGGTTAGGTCCGAGGCATTTAGCTAGGGATCCTCCGAACATCTTGCAATAAAGTGAGTTGCGAATAAGGCAGTACCGTGCAGCTTTTTGGCGAAGTGCTTGAGCTGCTTTCCTGTCTTCAGGTACGATGCTATTCTGCAAAAATTAAGAATTTCGTTTCTCCAATCCCAAGTTAGGTTGTTGAAAGTTACCCCATTCCTGTCCTGGTCTATTATTGAATGAAATAGTTGAACGACAATTGTATTGTCTTTGTTTGTTACATTCGTGACTGCTGCGAGGTTAGCTAGTGCATCTGCTTCTGCATTTTCCTCTATAGGTATTTGCATTACCTTCAATGTTTTGAATTGTCTCATGAGCTCTCGTGCTTTTTCCAGATACTGTTGCATTCTAGTCTCTCGGGTGATGTAAGTCCCCTGTATCTGATTTACTACCAGTTAGGAGTCGCTGTTGATCACAATTTGCTCGATTGAGAGCTCCCGTTTGAGTTCAAGCCCTGCAATAACAGCTTCGTACTCTGCTTGATTGTTAATGATAGGATAACACTTTATAGCTTGTCGTGTCTTTTCACCTGTGGGTGATATCAAGACTATGCCTAAGTCGGCGCCTTTTATATTTGAAGAACCATCGGTGAACAAAGTCCATAGGTTCGGATTAACACTGTTAAAGAGTTGTAACTCTTTTTCTACTTCATATACAATGCTATTACAAAAGTCAGCAACAAAATCAACTAGTATTTGAGACTTAATTGCAATCCTAGGCTGATAGAGTATTTCATGCTCACTTAATTTTATGGCCCACTTGGCTAATCTTCCTGACAATTGAGGTTTATGCAGAATATTTCTTAAAGGATATGAGGTCACAACGGTGATTGGGTGGCATTGAAAATATGGTCGTAATTTTCAAGATGCCATTATTAAAGCTAAGGCTAACTTTTCCAAATGTGGATATCTAGTCTCAGCATCTAGCAAAGTTTTACTTACATAATAGATACGTGATTGTTTACCTTTTTCTTCTCTTATCAATACTGCACTTACAGCAATTTCTAATACAACCAGGTGGATGTACAATCTTTCCCTTTCTTTTGGCTTTGAAAGTAGTGGTGGTTTCGATAGATAAATCTTCAGGATCTTGAGGTCTTGCTGACATTCTTCAGTCCATTCGAATTGATTCTGCTTTTTGAGAACTGAGAAGAATTTAAAACTTTTTTCGGAAGATTTAGTAATAAACCTACCCAAAGCTGCTATTCTCCCTATCAGTCTTTAAAGTTCCTTTTTATTTGTTAAAATATCAGGTATTTCCTCTATAGCTTTAATTTGAGCTGGATTTACCTCTATTCCTCTGTTTGACACAAGGAAACCCAAAAATTTACCTGATTGCACTCCAAAGGCACATTTCTCTGGATTTAACTTCATATTATACTTGCGTAGAATATCAAAAGTAGTAGAGAGATGTTGCAAATCGTCTTGTGCTTGTATTGATTTTACCAACATATCATCAATATAGACTTCCATCGTATTTCCAAGATGTTCTTGGAACATTTTAGTCACTAACCTTTGATAGGTGGCTCCAGCGTTTTTTAAGCCAAACGGCATAACTTTATAATAGTAAGTCCCCCTGTTTGTAATGAAGGAAGTTTTTTCCTCATCTGTGGGATTCACTTTTATTTTATTATAATCAGAATATGCATCTAAAAATATCAATAATTTATGACCTGCTATGGAATCAATCATTTGATCTATATGTGGCAATGGCAATGAATCTTTGGGGCATGCTTTATTCAAGTCATTATAATCTACGCATACTCTCCACTTGCCATTATTTTTAGGAACTACCACGGTGTTTGCTAGCTGGTTAGGGTATGTTACCTCTCGTATCGAACCAATCTTTAAGAGTTTCTGTACCTCTTTGTTGATCACTTGTTTCTTGAATGGTCCTTGCTTTCTTTTCTTCTGCTTAACAAGTATAAAGGATATATCTTTATTTAGTTTATGAGTCATCACTTCTGATGGGATGCCTTTCATATCTGAGTGGGACCACGCAAAGCAGTCTGCGTTAGCCTTTAAATAATCAATTAACTTATCTCTTCGAGCGGGGCCTAGCCTCATGCCTATATACACTTTCTGCTCAGGCTTTTGATCAGATAATGGAACAGCTACGAGCTCCTCCGTAGTTGTTTTGATGTGCTCATCTTCCTCCGGTTCACGAATGACGTCCGATCTGGAATCTATTTCTGTGTGGTATAGTATACCTTCCATGATAACTTGATTTTCCTTCTCGTAAGTAATTTCTTTCGTACTTGTTTCAGCAATAATACCTTCTGTACCTATTTGGGTAGTAATTTCTTCCATGCTTGTTTGGGTTGTGTTACCTGCTTGGGAGATTCCCTTATCTCGTAATTCTGCAACCTCTATGTTCTTGTTGTAGTGTACCACAGAGTTTATATTTCTTGCGGTCTGCTGATCTCTTTTAATTTGTTGAATCCCCCATTCAGAGGGAAATTTAATTACCTGATGCAACGTGGAGGGTATCGGTTTCATGTCGTGGATCCATGGCCTTCCAATGATCACGTTATAAGCCATGTCAGTATTGATGACTTGGAACCTGGCACTTTTCATCACCCCCTCAGCATAAGTGCTAAGATCAATTTCTCCTTTTGTTACAACCGTAGAGTTATCAAACCCTGATACGGCTCGTGCTTTTGGGATTACTTGATTCCCTAGTAGAATTTCTTCCACGACTCTTAGCAAAATTATATTGAATGAACTGCCTAGATCAATCAACACTCTTTTTACGTTAGTGTCATGAATAATTAAAGATATTACCAAAGCATCGTTGTGCGGAACCATTAATCCGCTTATATCTGCATCATCGAAGGTTATATCATCTTCTCCACGAGCCCGTTTCCCATGTGTAATTGTGAACTTTTTGGTTGTTTTGCAAATCACTCTATTTACTTCTTCACCCCCGTGTATTACGTTAACGGTTTGTTTTGGAGAAGGAGGCTTTGGGGGCTCCTGCATGTTCCTCATATATGCATGTTTACCTTTATCACTAAACAATTCTATTAAATAGCGCTGTTTTAACACATTTTCTACTTCACCTTGTAAAAATCTGCAATCCGCTATTTTGTACCCATGATCGTTGTGAAATTCACACCAGTGATCTAGGTTTCTTCTACTTGGGTTTGACCACATCTCTTTGGGCCACTTAACCTTGTCTCCCATGTTCCTCAAAATTAAGAAAAGTTCAATAGTACTTACATTAAAGGTATGATCCCCAATTTGAGTACTACCTCTAGGTCGTTCATCCCGATCTTTTATGGATCTAGACGAGGATGAGACTACGTCTCTTCCTTGTGGTCNCATCAGGCACCCTAGCTAACTGCTTTCTTTCTCGTTGAAACCTATCTACAAACTCACGGAGTAGTTCCATGTATCCTTATTTTATTTTGAATATGTCTTCCATTCTCTTCTCAACTTTTTGTGCACCTGAGTGTGATTTTATAAACGAATCTACAAGCTTAGCAAAAGAGTCAATCGAACTTTTAGGGAGAAGAGAATACCAAGTTAGGGCCCCTTTGGTAAGTGGTTCCCAAAAGTTTTTGACAAGGACTGATTCAATTTGTTGGTTCGTTAAGTCGTTGCCTTTTACCCCAGTAGTGAAAGTAGTCACATGGTCACGTGGGTCAGTTGTTCCGTCATATTTTGGAACGTCAGGCATTTTAAACTTCTCGGGTATAGGCAAGGGTGTCGCACTTGGCTTCCAAGGTTGTTGAGAATATCTATCAACATCGATGCCTTTGATGATAGGTGGTACTCCAGGAATTTGTTCGATGCGATCGTTCTGCTCCTTCATCTGTTTCTGCATGGTTAGCAATAAATTTTATAATTCTGAGTTGTTAGATATACCTGGTCTCATTTCGAGAGATTCATTAGGAGTATCTCCTCTTACTGCGTTTGCCAACCCAGATTGAGGAT
Organism: Nicotiana knightiana; assembly: GCA_005239525.1. Lineage (NCBI taxonomy): Eukaryota > Viridiplantae > Streptophyta > Magnoliopsida > Solanales > Solanaceae > Nicotiana > Nicotiana knightiana. Next base: position 5,779 of record ML424854.1, read on the forward strand.
TTTCCATGGTGATGGTGTTATTGGGGGGTGGCATCGGCGGTGTAGGTAACACTGTCGATAATCCTCTTGCAAATTCTTGCAAAGCTTGGCTCACATACTCTGCAATCATTTGCTTTACACGATCTTGTTCCACAGTTTGATCATTATCACCATTGTTGTTATTAGATCTTTCTGGGGATTGTTCCCTCGAACCACGTGGGGTTCCTGAAGGCGATGTAACTGGGGTTCCACTCCTTGGATATCACTTGAAAAGTAAACAAAGATTATCAGTTTCGCGGTAAAGGAACCAATTTGTTTAACCAAAGAATTAGACCCTTTGACTAAAGCTTATTTTTAAGATGAATACGGGTTACTGATAATCAAGGTAATGGAGAAAAATGAATAATAGACAATATTGCAGAAATATAGAAAATCGAAGTTGATTGTATTCGAGAATCAGATGCCTTTACAAGCTGTATTCCCCTCCCTTATATAAGAGATTCTTATAACGTAGGGCTCTTGCTATGGTTACTCATTAATGACTAATTATGACATTAATGAGGCGTTACAAAGGATAACAGTAATTGAGGTTCGGTTACATAACGTTCGAGTAATCAATTGTGGGTCCTTGAATCTGCCCGTTGCTTTGTCTAGATTCATTCTGACTGTGCCTCTCTCCCGTTTTTATCAAGTTGAGTTTCCCGTGGCTGATAAGTTCGTGGGTTTACTGAACCGTGCCTCTTTGTCCCGTATGTCTTCAAAGAATCACATCTAGATGTCGCGTTTTCCTATGTCCACGTGACTGGCTGAGTTGTCAAAAGATGGCTTACCTGTGAAACTCTTTTTTACCAATACAACGATAACATCCTACTAACTTAGTCGAACCTTCCAATCACTCCAAACAACAACAAAACACAAAATGAAACCATGAACCTATTACAACTTCCGTAAATCCAATCCGACATCGATATCAAAATTTCCACTGCCAGACAAAATCGCCAAATTCTAAATTTCATCAATTCAAGCCTAATTCTACCACGGACCTCCAAATCACATTCCAGACGCATTTCTAAGTCCCAAATCACCTAACGGAACCATCAAAATTCAAATCCGAGGTTGTTTACACATAAATCAGTATCCGGTTAACTTTTCCAACTTAAGGTTTCAATTAAGAGACTATGTGTCTCAATTTACTCTGGACCCGAACAAACTAAACCTACCATCATAATATACCTATAGAGCAAAAAAGTAGCAGGAAATGGGGAGACGGTACGACCTAGAGATAGACAAGCACCTAAAGGAGTTGAGAAGAGATAAAGGATCAAGTGGATTGTTGTTAGTTCAGCCTTCAACTAAAATTACAATAGTGAACAACAAAGAGGATGTGAATCTAGTTGCGAGAGAGGCGGCTCAGAAACAAGAAGCACAGTTAGCAGCTGAAGCAGCTTGTAGAATTGCGGATGAAATGGTCGACGGGAATTGAAGGTTCAATCCCAATCGAGACATGATTGAAGATGAATTTTAAAATGCACCTCCTAGAAATGGGAGGTCATTAGGAGATTATGCTAGACCTGTGTACAACCAACAACAGTCTAGTGTGAGACCCCCACCCATTGATGCCAATAATTTTGAACTCAAATAGGGATTCATCCAGTCCATTCTGAATAATTGCATATTCAGAGGGAAACCCAATGAAGATCCCAACAACCATGCGATGGACTTCGACGAAATCATGAACACGTTTTGTTACAATGGAGCATCACATGATGACATATACCTCAAAGCATTCCCGTTCTCACTTAAGGACGATGCAAAGCAATAGTTGAGAAGTCTGCCCGCAGGGTCAATCCATACATGGGAGGAGATGACTACCAAGTTCTTAGAAAATATTTCTCGACCGCTAAGACTAGACAGACAATGAAAGAGATACACAATTTAAGCCAAGGTGAAGGGGCGACAGTGTTTGAGGCATGGGAAAGATTTAAGGATCTATTGTGGAGGTGCCCTCATAACAAAAGGGAGAAATGGATGCAACTCTAGGACTTTTGGGATGGTTAAACCCGTCATTAAGGAGATTACTAAATAGTCCGGTTGCAGGTCCTCTTATGAAGAAAACTCCTGAAGAGATTGTCACTCTTCTCACGTAGAATAATGGTCCACTAAGCAAGCAAATCGACGAAGATCAGCGGGGATGCACCAAGTAGAATCATCAGTAGCAATGGACACTCAACTATGCTAAGGACATCAAGCAACTAACGATAGCTCAAATGCAAAATCAACCACATGTGGGATGTGACATCTGTGGATAGGGACACCCGACACATGACTGTCAAGCTACAGCTGAGGAAGTCAACGTTGTGGGAACTTTAATTGAGAAAACTACCAAGGTGGGAAAAACTATAATGCCATGGGTCAAAGACATCCAGGTTTTTCTTGGAGTTCACCAAATGGTAGCTTGAACTCATGGCAGCAAAACAATCCCAGACCTCAGGGTCAAGGACCACCAGGTTTTCAAAATCAGCAGAAGAAGCAATCCCAGCCACCACAGAAAATGCAATCAAATATGGAAGTCCTCATGAAGGCATTTAACAATTAACAGATGAAAAATTTGAGAATCAGGGCACGACTCTCTAGAATCTTGAAAGACAAATGGGACAGATTGCAATTTTGTTATCTGAGAGAGCTCCTATTACTCCTCCCTGTGACACTGAAAAGAATCCAAAGGAAACAATCAAAGTTGTATCTTTGAGATGTGGCAAAGCATTGAATGACTAAGTGGTGAAAGCTAGAAAAGCAGATTGAGACGCCGACAAAGAAAGAGAGTGAAGAGAAAAAGAGCCAGAGTAGCGGAGTACAAAAAGAGATTGAAGAAAATAGATATATGCCAACTCTAACATCCCCGCAAAAGATGAAACGAGAGAAACTTGACAAATGCTTTGGGTGATTCCCGGAGATGCTCAAGAAACTTTATGTGAACATTACTTTCACATAGGTACTCACTCAGATGCCTGGTTATGCCAAGTGCTTGTAGGGAATCCTGTCTAGCAAGAGAAATTAGAGGAAACAACAATGGTCAAGCTAAACACCCACTGCAATGCTATCTTGCAAAATAAAATTCCCCAAAAGTGTGGGGACCCACGAAGCTTCACCATACTATTCTCATTGGGGAGTGAAAAATTTGACAAGGCCCTCTATGATTTTGGTGGGTCTATAAATCTAATGCCTCTGTCTGTATTTGGGAAACTTGCAAGTGATCTTGGAGTGATCAAATCAATACCAGTGTCCCTACAACTGGCTTACCAAACCACCATTCTACCTGAGGGAATCATTGAAGATATTTTAGTGAGGTTGAACAAGTTTGTGTTCCCCGTAGATTTTATTGTGGTGGATATGGAGGTCAATAAAGAGTTGCCTCTAATTCTAGGGAGGCCATTCTTATGTACAGGCAGAACTATACTTGATATCTATGAAAGGCAGCTTATGCTCAGAGTAGGCAACAAAAAAATGGTGTTTCAAATGAATAGGATGATAAAATACCCAGTTATGAGCCGTCTGCCTACTCATTTTTCAAGATGGATGTTGTTGGATAATTGGCTAAAAAAGACAAGTTTGACAAGCTTGTGGGGATACTCTAGAGAGGTGTATTACTCAGTCTAGAACAATGGAGGATGAAGATCCTGAGATAAAGAAAAAGGCGGAAGATCTTGATATTGAGGATCAAGTGGTTGATGAGGAGGAACTAAAAAAGGAGGCTGCTAAGCCCAATGTAGAATTAAAAGTCCTCCCCACTCACTTAAAATATGCTTTTCTTTAAACTAACAATTTTCCTGTGATTATTTCTGCTTACTTGACATGTACACAGGAGTGAAAGCTGGTCGAGTTGCTGAAAAAGCACAGGAAGGCCATGGGCTGGAGTATAGCGGATATTCATGGAATTATTCCAGCCATTTTCATGCACAAAATTATGTTGGAAGAAAATTAGCAAGCCGGTGGTGCATCCCCATCGCAAGCTGAACAAAAATTTGGAGGAGGTAGTGCACAAGGAGATCATCAAATTGCTAGATATGGGAGTGATTTTTCCTATCCCTGATAGCTAGTGGATTAGTCCAGTACAAGTTGTACCTAAGAAGGGTGGCAGAACAGTCACCGAGTGGAGAATATGCATTGATTATAGAAGGCTGAATAATGCAACAAGGAAGGACCATTTCTCACTCCCCTTTATTGATCAAATGCTAGAGAAAGTGGTTGGACATGGATGATACTGCTTCTTGGATGGGTACTCAAGCTACAATCAGATACACATTGCTCCAGAAGATATTGAGAAGACCACATTTACTTGCCCCTCCGATATTTTTGCTTACAGGAAGATGTCGTTCGGGTTTTGTAATACACCTGCCACTTTTCAGAGGTGCATGATGTCTCTATTTACTGATTCAAATGAAGAGTATCTAGAATTATTCATAGATGATTTCACCCTCGTTGGTGATGACTTTGAGGACCGATTGAAGAATTTGGAGTCGTGCTTGAACGTTGTAAAGACACGCACTTGTTCCTTAACTGGAGAAGTGTCACTTCGTGGAGAAGGAGGGATTTATCTTAGGCCACAAAGTGACTGCACAAGGAATTGAAGTTGATACAGCGAAGGTTGACGTGATTTCTAGGCTCCCTCCACTGACTTCTGTGAAAAGCATAAGGGCTTTTTTGGGACATGCTGGATTCAATAGGAGGTTCATCAAAAAAAATTCCAGCATTACCAAACCATTGACTACATTGCTAGAGAAACATGTCAAGTTTGTTTCCAATGTGGAGTGTGAAAGAGCATTCGAATTGATAAAGGAAAAGCTTGTAAGTGCTCCTATTATGGTGAGATCTGATTGGAGCCAGTCATTTGAGATAATGTGTGATGCCAGTTCTGAGGAAAAGAACAAAATAAAAATTTTAGGCCCATCTACTTTGCAAGCAAGACATTGAATGATGCTCAAGTCAACTATGCCACCACTGAAAAAGAGTTCTTTGCTATGGTCCTTTCTTTTGACAAGTTTAGATCATACCTGGTGGGGAACAAAGTGATTGTACACACGGATTACCCGCTTTGGGACACCTAGAGTGATTATTAGTGACAATGGGTCGCACTTTGTGAACAAGCAGTTTGTTGCACTGTTGTCCAAGTATGGGGTCACATACAAAACAGGAACCCCGTACTATGCCCAAACTAGTGGGCAAGTTGAAGAGTCTAACCATGAACTTAAACGAATTCTTCAAAGGACGGTTAGTGCTTCTAAGAAGGATTGGTCTGTAAAGTTGGAAGAAGCCCTATGGGCGTACAAAATTGCATTCAAAACAACCATAGGGACTTCACCGTTCAAACTAGTGTATGGAAAATCGTGTCACCTACCTGTTGAGATAGAACATAAAGCTTATTAGGAAATTAAGATTCTTAACCTTGATCTTAGTCTTGTAGGTGAACATAGGTTGGCGCAGATGAATGCATTGGAGGATTTTAGACTGGTCGTGTCTGAAAATGCGCGGATCTTCAAGGTAAAGACTAAAAGGTGGCATGATCGTCTGATTAAGCCAAAGGAGTTTCATGAAGGGGATAGAGTCTTACTGTACAATAGTAGACTCAGATTGTTACCCGGAAAATTTAAGTCTAGATGGACGGGATCGTATGTGGTGAAACATTTATCACCATATTAGGCAATTGAGATTCAGAACATGGACGGAACAGAGAGTTTCAAAGTTAATGGGCACAGGCTAAAACCGTATCTTGCTAGATGATTTTCTCGGCAATCCTCGAGCATTAAAATCAGTTGAGAATACCAGGTTGAGTCAAGCTGACGACTATAACTTAGAAACTCTTCTACTAGTTAGATTTTTTACTATTGTTTATAGCGTAGAATAGATAGAAATTAGTGTATATTATGATGTGGTAGGTGCAGGAAGGTACATGTCGTGGACGGTCGGAATTGAGGTGTCTGAACGGACACTTTTGAATGTATTTGTGTGCGACCGCGCACCTCGTGGGGCACCTCGCGCATCTGGTCGTGCAAAAGACAACATCAGCACTTGAAGGGTTGACCACGCACATGGTCGTGCACATTCATCAGTATACTTCCAAATGTGCACGGCTGCGCACGGGATGACCCGACCTCGCACCCAACTACGCACAGGTAAGTTTTTCGTTTCCTTTTAATTTCGGACCCCCCCCCCACCCCCCCCCCACCCCCCA
>ML424854.1:13020-28125 GCA_005239525.1 Nicotiana knightiana
CCCCCCCCCCCCCCCCCCTTCTCGTATCTCCTCTATGTAAAAACAACACCAAAACACCCCCCTACTCTACTCGCTTCACCCATCCTCACGAGCTTTCTTCCCTAAAGACCCCTCGGGTAAGTGAGATGCTTTCTCTCTCTTTTATTATTTGGTTGTGTTTTGTTTGTGTGTTGCACTTTATTTTTGTTTCTTTCATTTTGGTCTCCTTCTCGTGTGGGTAGAAGTTGAGTTTCACCATAGAGACTGACCATATAGTTGCTAGGAGTGAAAGTAGGGTATCCTTAGTCCAGCTAGGGCTAAAATTGCTTTGTGAGAGGTTAGGACCAGTTGCGCATGTTAAGTGCTTGTGTAAATGCCACAATGATATTAAGGGTGTGATTTCGTGATTAAGTGTGAGGGTGAAGTCCGAGTAGCCTATCTTGTTTTAAGGGTGTGATTTTCTGACACGATGACTCATAGACTCGGCTGCACTCCGAATGAGGTGTAGTCTTACCGATCCTTCGTTGAGGCCAATCTCGTCTACTATGAGGGCTCATCATACTGATTATCTATACCTGCAGGAATGAATGCAGCGTCCCCAACAAAAGGAGGTCAGTACGAATAATGTATTGAGTATGTAAGGCTGAACTGAAACATAATAGTAAGTCAAGATTAATTAAGGACATATAAGAGTGAACATGAATCTCTGAAGTGCCACCTTATATGCATACTTATTATACATATATATATATACACACACACACACACAATGCTTCTCTTTGAGATTATTTCTATTATCCATATTGTATGATGCATGGCTGCCCAACTAATCAATGGTAACTGCCCGATCAGTCGTAACTCGATGGTAAATGCATGACTGCCCGACCGGCCGTGGCTCGATAGTAAATATGTAACTGCCAAATCGGTTGTATCTCAGTGGTAAATGCATGACTGTCCGACCGTCCGTATATCGGTGGTAAATGAATATGCATGGCTGCCCAAACGGTGGTAAATAATGACACATATCGTCCCAATAGGTGGTAACTGCCCGACCGGTCGTAGCACGATGGTAAATGAATATGCATGACTGCCCAACTAGTGGTAAATAATGATAAATTGATGCCTAACCTGTGGTAACTACCCGAGCGGCCGTAGCACGGTGGTAAATGCATGAAGATTCACGTATCACTATATTAAAAACATTAACATCTCTATCATATACCTCAATAGGGACTTAGGAACATACATAGACATTCTTGAATATCAATTTATAGGAATGAATAACGTAGATATCCTTAACTGCTAAGAGTAGAATCAGTTATGGAATAGCATTATGTTTACGTCTCGTTACTTGAATCATGCCAAAAGAAAGAAGGATTAGCCTTAACATACATGTATGATCTCTTCCTTTTTAGTTAACCAATATCAACAAAAGTTGTTTCATCTACAACAAGTGAAATGATATTGTTGTTAACATATAATGTCGTACCATCGAATTTGGCTAGTTGTATGACTTAAGGAAAATCGGGCAGAAACTCCCCTATTTTTAATACAATCCAAATACCACTAAGTGTCATCAACATACGAACAACAACAAATATAACCAACAATAGCAACAACAACAATATGATCCAATATGAGTTTCTCAGGTTATCTTAACAATGATATTGAGCGGCGAACTCGTTTTTACTCATAACAAGATATAAATTGAATCCAACTCTTATTCCATAAATTAGCTTACAACCTTCAGAACATCATACCTATCTACCATATTATTTCTAGTTTAAAACATCCACAAAATACCTTCCAAAACAGCCTCATACATCTAGTACCTTAATTTTTATCGGCAATCACTTGTTTTTCATCTTTTATTTTTCAATCAACTTAATTAACACCTAGAAAAGCTTAAAAACATCAGCCACAATATTATCAAATTATTTTTCACAATTTTCAGCCACCACAAACCATATATTTAGCCACGAAACAATCCAACCAAAAAGACAACCATATCCCATATTCTTTCAAGTGCTATCTTATGATTTTTTCACTCAAACAACACAACCAACACAAGATTAACCTTAGGGACAAGAAAATGTTATACATACCTTGTACAGCAGCTACAACTCGAAACTCTAACTCAACTTAGCTCACAGTAGCCCTCTATCACACCACAACATCATAAAAGCATTCTCTTGGAGTCTTTGACACCTTTGATGATGAATTATGTTTATTTCTCTTGAGTTTGGTTCTTGGGATCTTGGACAAGTTCTTGAAGATCTTGAGAGTGTTTTGGTGTAAGAAATATTTGTATATTGACAAAATTTAATGGGTAAAGACAACTTTTAAGCCCACCGCCTCAATTCTCCAAGCAGGTGGGTAAGCTGCCTGTTTGGCAGCTTGAGCAGTGAAACACCGTACCCTTGTATCTCTCTACTCCGATATCAGTATCGACAAACGGTTTTCAATGTTAGCAACTAGACACATGGATCTTTATTTCCATATAAATATCTCCTTGTAAATCTCAATAGATTGGGAAAAAACTGCATCGCAACTTGGCCTATAAACCTGCCAGTTTCTCCGAAGTGCGGCAACGTGACTTGGCGACCCTAAATTTAAAAATTCATATTTCTCTACCCCGATGTCGTATCAATCAATGGTTTGGACTGTTGGAAACTAGGTTACATCATAAAGCTTACGAATTTAATTTCTCAAAACGGCTTGTTACAAAGCAATCTTAACTCGATTTTTACGTAAGTTAAATCCAACTTTCCCAAACATAATATTTTATATACAAACATAAATTGAATTACGACGTACTTTTACGTACGATAACATGGGGTGTGACAGGTGACTCCTTTTGACCTATATGGATCCTAACTCGTCTAAAAAATAGGGTATTCTTGGATTCTGGAGCAACTTTTGGGAGAGAAGAAGGCAAGGAAATATGGAGACTCAAAATACTTCTTCCCGTTGATTCTATACGAAAGTTTGCTTGATTTTGGGAATTATAATGTCTTCTTGTTCTTCTAATACTCTTGTGATGAATAACTTCTCAACTATGGAGTAATACCTCTTAGGGAACGGATATAGTGATTTGACTATTGTTTTGGGTTTTACTTCCTGTTAATTGCCTGAATTTGTTGAATGAGTTATTAACTGAAGTGCAAGACCAATTGTGGTTATACTTTAATCGAAAGAAAAGTTTTGTTGTAATTCGCATTGTGTTATCTTGTTTGGGTTGATTTTATGTCTCTCTTAGGTAATTGAAAGAGCTCAAAGAGTTATCAATTGACCCAATTAAGAAGAATAGTCGAGAGACGCTCTTAGAAAGATCATTCATTCATTGTATTAGTGCATATTTTTATAGGACCTGTTATTAGGTTAGTTAGCGGAACTCTCATTCATTCGAAAGAAGAATTTGAACCCGTAAGATAGCCTAATCATCTGTCCAAATCGAGAGAGTCAATAGAAGTTAAGAGTGAACTTAGTACGGAATTACCCGAAATAATAGTTGATCACATATCTTGTCATAAATCTTATTTCTCCCCTCGATATTCATTCATTGCTACTTACTCACTAATTTTTCATTATTTTCTCACAATCAATAATCTTATTTTTTAATATTAGTTGATAAGAACATTAATCAAAAGTTTATTTTCCTGAATAGTGTTAAGCTGAAGAGTTATTAGAACATTTAACCCAATACCTATGGAGATGAATTAATACTATACTATCTTTGACTAGCAAGTCTGAGTTTTATACATAGTTTTGCGCTCTTCAACGGTCAGACTTCAAGTATCTGAGCAGATGAATGGCTGCCTTCAGGTGAGGTTCCGTAGGATCTTTCATAAACTGGCTCAAATTTTGGTACACTGTAGGCAATATTCATTATTGTGTTTGTGAGAAAGTTCGACTAACTTTCTATAATAAGAATGATCGTGCAGAACAACTCCTTCCTTGGCTTTCAGCTTAACTGTGGGATCAACAGGTGATGAAATGTTGTTGTAGCTTAGACAATTTCATTCTTTCAGTAACAAATTTCCTCTAAGAGATGATTATTCCATCATCCTTGTAGAGTACCTCCAAGCCCAAAAAAAAGGTAGCTTCCCAAATCTTTAATTCTAAAGCTCTCATGTTGGAAGACCTTCAGCTCCTCAATCTCCAATAAATCTGTTCCAATTAGTAGTACATCATACATTTAAACTGCTACATAGATTGTTCAATATCCAGTATTTTGATAGAATAGTGAATATTTAATTCATAGAGTGTGTATAACATATGGAACATAAAGTGCCAGTCAATTTTGCATACTATTGTCCACTAGATTATTTCAACCCACGAAGAGATTTCTTTTTGTTGCAAACTAAGCTGATTTATTCACAACAAGTTCTGGTGGCACTTGCATGCAGACTTTCTCATTTATATTCCCATGAAGGAAAGTATTATTTACATCAAGTTGAGATATATTCACCCTTTTTTCACAACAGTTGCTATCAGAGCCATTACTGTTGCCATTTTCACAGTATGTGTTGTATAGTCCTTTCTTGTTTGTTGAGTGTGTCCTTAGATTACCAACTTTGATTTAAACCTTTCATTGCTCTCATTTGTTTTATGCTTCACCTTATATACTTATTTGCAGCCTATTGTTTGTTTCCCAGTAGGCAGTGAGACTAAGTCACATGTATGATTGTCATAGAGGGCCTCAAACTCTTGTGTCGTAGCAGTTTGACTGGTAAAGTTAATAGATGCTTCCTCATATAACGATATCTCTCTTTCATGAAAAACATTTCTCACAAGGTCTGACTATCATGGGTTAGTAGATAAGAAGATATGTGGTGATTTTTAGAAAATAAGGCATTGAGATGGATATTGTGTGGTTTCAGATTAAGAAGGGAATGGACATAATCCTGTAAATATCTAAGAGTTTATATGCCCTATGTGACTATATCAATTGTAAAGGTTCAATAGGTACTCCAGGAAGTTGGTCAATGTGGTGTTCATTCTGTGATGAAGCCTACACATGTGACATATGTTTGACCAAATAATATAAATCTTTGGTTAAATTAATTAAGTAAAAAGATAAGGGGTTAATCCTAATTAAATATAATGACCTTAGATCTAAAATGGTTTAAGCGGTCAACGTGGGACCATGTTAGAGTGGATTTAATGCAATACACTTTAAGTGTTTAAGGTTATTAATGGAATGAGAATAATGATAAGCATTAAATAACAATAAATAGAACTAAACATAAATATAGAGAACTATTCACCCAATATTGAATGAGGTGGATGATTCCTCTTTCTAACAATGATGCCAGACAAACAACTATGAGAATATTAAAGACTTTCTCGGATCTAATGTGAAAAGTTTAGAATAAACCACGAACCGAATCTCTTTGGAAAGGTAGTGTTTGTATTTATCTAGAGATTCAACTTCTCGAAAGAGCTCTTATCAAAATCAATAATCCTCCCTCGTACCTTCTCTATCCCTTTCTATTTATAACATGCTCCTAATCTGACCTAAAGTACAAAGTACAGAGAATATTCAAAGGAATATTCTCCCAAATATCCTATTACAAAACTAGTCGTTACCGTTGCTTTGAACGTTTTACCTCAGACATAACCGACTGCTCGGTGGTAAGCTCCATTAATCATTATTAAACCTCGGTCTAATCACTTATAATAGTATCTCCTCGTGCTGAATTCCCTTAGTCATATTTTGATCCATACAGTTAGTCCCTCCACTTATCAAGGTTGTTTTTTGGATGACCTCGATGAGCAGACTTCTCTAGTCGCATCTTGAGAGATTTAGGCGAGCAGGTCAAATAATAATGTTCACGACGAGGTGATGGCTTGGTGCATTTTGTGAGCCACAACTAACTGTTATGTCAGTTAGAATGACGTCATGACATCATGCGTCATTATTGCGCATTTTCCGATACGCTACATCGTTGCCCGCGCCCATGTCATTTGGATATTAGTGCAGCGATGCTTTGTATACTCGATCAGGGTGCCTACGTTTCTTATAAATAGGGATGGGAACCTCCTATTTGATTTTTTGCATTTTCAAGCATTCGAAAATCCAGGCTTTTCTTTCTTCTTCTCTGTGTTCTTGCATCCCTGTTTTTCCCTACTTTCAGAGACTTTCCCCATTATCACCTCATTTGTACTTGTAATTCCTTATCGTATACATAACCAAAGATGGCTAGTGCATATTCCAACCCTGAGAGGACCCTTGAACATGTTCCATTGTCAGTGAACATGCCTCCTCACGATGATGGTCCTTATATTGTTGCAGAGGATGAAAGCTTCCCTACAGTGGATGAAATAATCCCTCACGGAAAAGGCTAGGTCGGACTTCTCGAAGCGGCCTGAAAATGATCCTGAGCCCGTTGAATCTGAAAATGATGTAGCGTCCCTTGTTGAATTTAAGGCTAAGTTCAGAATCCCGGCCCATATCGAACTTATCCCGGCCGGTCATGATGTAATACAGATTCATCGCCCTGGATATTGCGCATTCTATGTGTATCCGTTCCTTGTGGGGTATTCGCTTCCCCTTCCCTCATTAGTGGAGGACTTCTGCCATTATTATGGTGTCTGCCTAGCCCAGTTTTCCCCTTACATTTATAAACTCATTCACATGTTGATGAAGTACATGGAACTGGCCAGCCGCGGGATCTCTATCTTCCATCCACTGCACCTTTACGCGCCCAGTTTCCATAGGGGGACGATGTTACATCTCCATCATCGTGGAGGCAAGAGTTTGGTGGTAAAGATGGACGATAAAACCAATCGTCGATTATGGTTCAAATTTTTCTACGTCAAGACCGAGGACGTAGTGAGGAATACTAATGATTTTCGTGACGCATGGAACTATGCTCGTAAGTACCTCCGAGCGTTCATTTCGCCTATTTCAGTAGTAGCGTAATCGCTCTATATTTATACATGTTTATTTTTTTGTCCGAGAAAGAGCCCCCTTCGTTGGTTGCAGACATTCATGACTAGGTTAGCCAGGTTTTTCCTCATACTGTGGGTATCCGTGAATGGCGGGCCTTTAATAAGAAGTACGGGCCCAAGCCTTCGGTGACTGGTGAGTTTTTAGCCTCTTTGACCTTTGGTTATCATATCCTTTTCTTTTTGAATTGTGGAGAGTCGATCTAACATTTTGTTTTTTTATATTAGGTTGGAGAGCTCCGAGAAGGGCGAGGGCTCCTACTCCAACATTCCACCAATCGAGTACTGCTACAGGTTCTGATCTTATTGCGGGCTGTGGCTAACCCTGCCTAGCCGACCACTTCTTTTCAACCCCCAGCATTGAGAAATTCATGCCAACCATCGGCGACTCCAGTAGCACAGACTCCAGTTTCTCTCGTGCTACATGTGATAGACGAGTCATCTCCAAGTGATGGAGACTTGGTCCCCCGTAAAAGGAGAGTGGTGGATGTCAGCGACGAGACCACCTGAGCAGTGGATTCTTTGAGGGACGACCATGGGTCGACCACGGTCGTATTGGAGAGTGACTCCGTCCTGCCCGAGATGTCATTGTCTGCGGGGGTCACGGAAAGGTCGCCTTTGCCCGAGGTTGGAGATGGAATTGGGGGTCCATCAAAGGCTGTTGATGCCGTGCTAGTGAGCGAGCCATCATCCTCGAGGCCGGTCGGCGCTCCTTCGTCGTCCAAGGAGAGAGAAAAGGGCTTTGTCGAGGACGGTTATGAAATCGGTTCTGATATTGATCACAAGGAGGTGTGGAGGTATAACGAAGGATTTACTCGGGTGGAGATGAGGCTGGGGGGTCTTCTCGTACCATCACGATCCATGGACCGCGATCTTTTGGTAAACACGGAGGGTGTAGTCCCCTTCTTGGGTCCCTTTTTTTCTAATGTGGAAGGCAGTACCTTGGCGAGGATCGCCTTGATGGTAGGCTTTCCGATCTTCCTAGTTTCTATGCCTTGTATCTTTTCCTTTCTCCTTTTTTTAGGCCCTCTTTGTTCTTTATTTAGACCATCATCTTGGAGATTGAGAGTGCTCGCCTAGATGAGAGTCGTAGAACTACTTTTAAGAATATGGAAAGGATATACCACGAGTACAGCAACAAGCACTGCGAGATCTGCAGATGATTTGGTGCGAGTGGGAATTTCCAAGCCATCAGAGACGAGCTGACGCAAAAGGATGATGAGCTTATAAAGGTCATTAGTAAATGCAACGATCTCGAGGGGGCGCTTAGAGACAAAGAAGAGGAGCTCGAAGTGAGAAAGGGAGTTGAGGTTGAATACGCAGATCTTCAGACCCAAGTGGAATCTTTGCAGGCCGAGCTCGAGCAGTGTATGATCAAGGCTGATGCTTTGAGTGATGAAGTAGTCAAGAAGACGACGAAATTAGAGAAGACCGAGTCGGCTCGGTTGGTGGCTTCGGCAAAGGTGGCGGCATTGGAGTATTTGATCTACGTCCTCCGGTCTGAACGGGCGAATAATATGGAGACGCCCACACTCAAGGAGTGATGTGTCGGAGAATTTCGGCACATTTAATACCAATTGCTTAGATATTAGCTCATTTCAAATGCAATTATCCGTTATACTTATGTAATTTTGATGTTTTGCAGTCTTGAGGACCCAAAAACATGGAAATGAAATCAAGAAGCCGCAAAAGAGCAAGAAATTGACAAAGTGAGATCGCAAACTAAACATGCGGGCCGAAAATCAAACATGCCGACCGCAGAATGCTCAAGAATACCACAAAGTGCAATAGCTTGTTTAGCCATTCCAAGAAAAGAAAATGAGGTCCACTACGCGACTGCATAACAAGTCTGTGGGCCGCATAATGGATCACAAACCTCCGGTAGAGTTGTTGAGCCCAGAAATGCGATGGCAAGATGGGGTCGCATATCAACAATGCGGACCGCATAATCCCTTTGTGAAGACTACCTGGAACCTAGGTCTGAGAAGATGCGATGGAATTGAATAGAATGTCGACCGCATGTCTGTTATGCGACAGATATGCGGTCGAATAACTTTTTTAAAAGGGTATTTTGGTCTGAAATTGACCCCGTCTTTTAGCCCACTATAAATAGATTATTAGGGTTTTGTGGGGGCATCTTGTCTGAAAAGGGAGCTACATTCCAAGCATTGAATATTCTCATCTTTTGGAAGTTTGAGAGTGAAGAATCTTGCACTTTTGAAAGCATTATGACAATTAATATTCTCTTCTTTTTGTATTTTAGCATGTGTGGCTAGTTTTAAATACTAAGGTTGTGGACCCTAAATGGGTGTAATGTTCATCGGTGTTTACCATTGACTATATATAATGGTTGGTTGATATATATTTATTTCTCATTCTTCATTTATTGTTGGTGGTTGCAAACATTAACAAATGCCATTATACTCTTTCTTTACTTGGAAAAGTGGGTTAAGGTTTGGTAGAAGTAAATATAAAAAACTCAAGGCTTTAAACCTTGTTTAATAGAATCGCTTAGAAATAAGTATATTTTATTTGGCATAAATTGATTATTCTTAATTTCAAATATTTTATATTTGGAAAAGAATTAAAGAGGAAATACTACTCAACTATTGGAAAATATTGGGTCATCATTTAGAAATCATTTGCATATCAAAAGGACTTTCCATTAGAAATATATCATATTGACACTGATAGCATTACATTTCATTGAAGGGGACACAAACTTGGTTTATTTAATCAAATTAATTACATTCTTATATGATCACACTTGTTACTATTTCACTCAATTACAACACTCAATTGCAATACTCTTGTTACGCTAACGAAATAAAATCACGATTCAAGTTAAGCTTCATACTGTTCAAGTAATGCTTTCATGCCTATTCCTTGTGGAATTCGACCCCAACCTAATTGGGTGATTATATTTGACATCGACCACTTTACACTATTTTAAGGTTGAATTTGAGCGTATCAAATTTTGGCACCATTTCCGGGGAATACGGTTTTGAAATTACTAACTAATGTGTACTTTACTTTACATCTTTTCTATTCCATCACACTTTGCTTGCTTTGCTTGGTGTGCTAGGTAATAATGGCTGATTATAACTAAGAGGATAATACCTTTGCGGACATTGAGGACTATATTGATAACACCAACGCCATTCTCCCTCCACGGGTCGAAGCTGCTACATTCAAAGTAGAGCACGGGTTAATCCTAATGCTTAAGGCAGAAGGATTATTCAGCAACTCTACTGATGATGATCCAACACAACACCTTAGGAATTTCTTGGGTGTGTGCGTCATGCATAAATAGAACAATGTAACAGACGACGCCCTGAGATTGTGAGTGTACAAATACTCATTGACTGGAGAAGCGAGAAAGTGGATACAAAATCTACCTCCTCAATCTATCACTTCTTGGCCCGAACTTGTCTGTGCCTTCTTGTCCAAGTGGTTCCCACATAGCAAATAGTCTAAGCTTAGAGATAAAATCTTCTTCTTCAACCAACTACCAGGAGAACACTTACATGAAGCGTGGGACCGATTCAAGTTATACTTAGTGAGATCACCGAACCATGGTTTTCTGAATACTATTTTGACGGAGAAGTTCTACATGGGTTTGGATCCATTGTCCTAGTCCATAGCCAAAAACGTAGCAGACTGATCTTTCATGGACAAATCATTCCCTAGGATTACACAGATTCTAGACAAAATGGCCAAACACAATCAAGAAAGGCATTCTGAAGATGCTAGCGGTGGAATTTCTTATGGTACTCCTTATCTAACCAACATGGTCAAAGAAAACCAAGAGAGAGACCAATTGATTGTCGGGCTTGCCACAAACATTGATGTGCTAACCAAGATGTTCACGGAAAGTCAGACAAAGAAGGTAAATTTGGTGGAAGATATGCAACCAATGGGAAATCAAGAATTCGAAGAAGGCAACTATGTCCATAATCCTCAAGGTGGGTATCGCCAACAAAATCAATGGAGGCCAAACCCGCAAGGGCAAGGCCAACAAAATTGGCGCAATGATCAAGGTGGGTCGAGTCAAGGTAATTTGAACAACAGCAATAACAACTATGCCAACCGGAGTTCCAACCCCTATGTTCCACCAAAGGGTCAATATTCTAACTCCTCACACTACAAGGAGGGTCCTTCAAATGAATCCAAGTTGGAAGGAATGCTTGAAAAGATCTTGCAAAATCAAGAGAGAGGTGATGCTACAATGAATAACATATCCGAGATAGTGGGGTCACATACCGCCTCTATACAAAAGCTTGAAATGCAAATGCGAGACTTGTCAAGAGAACAAAATCCAAAGCTCAAAGGTACCCTTCAAAGTGATAAAATTGTCATCCAAAAGGGATTGTCAGCAGTCCATCTTCTCATTGCATGGCTATCACTACTAGAAGCGGGAAAGTACTTCAAGATGAAAGTCAACAAGTGGTTGATGTAGGTGATCTTGAGCAAGAAGTTGAGGCACGAGTTGAAGTGCCGGTTGTTGTTGAAATTGAGAAGCCCTCCCAAGAGGTCAAAGTCCAAAAAGCAAGGGATGAAGAGGTTAAGGACAAGGTTAAGGAGACCCCAAAAGCTCCTCCACCGATTCCTCGACCTACCCCTCCATTCCCTCAAAGGCTCGTTAGAAGAGTAGATGATAGCAAGTTCGAGAAGTTCTATGATATTCTAAAGCAATTGTCGGTGAACATTCCATTCTTGGAAGCCTTCCAAGAGATGCCGGGATTTTCCAAATACTTAAAGAACTTGATGACCAAGAAGAGAACTACCAAAAATGAAGTCGTGAGTATGACTCACCGGGTTAGCTCTATTATTGATACATAATAAGGAACACCTGGGAGCATTCACCATCCCATGTACTATTTGTTTGAGAGATTTTTCAAGGGAACTTTGTGACAATGGGGCCAGCATTAACTTGATGCCCCTTGTTATTTACAAGCAAGCGGGATTGGGTTTGCCAAGACCTACAAGTATGAGATTGCAAATGGCCGACCGTTCAATCAAAAGACCCGTGGGTATTGTTGATGATGTCCTAGTAAAGTGGGGAAGTTTCTTCTCCCTGCCGACTTTGTGATCCTTGATTGTGCAGTTGAAAAGGAAATTCCTGTCATATTTGGGAGGCCATTCCTTTCCACGGGAAGAGCTTTGATGGACTCGCTACGGAATAAAATCAAGTTTCGAGTTAACGATGAAGAAGTCACTTTCCAAGATGGTAAGGGCATGAAGTTGCCGAATGCGTATGAAGGGATCTCAGTCATTGATGTCATTGATGAGGTGGAGGATGTAAGCGACATGAAGATGGAAGAAGAGTGCGTTGGTGAGGTCTTGGCGGAAATATTGGTTTACTTTGATGGTGAGGACATGGAGGGGTATGTGGAAGTCGTTAATGCTTTAGAAGGACATAAGTCCTACACTTATGCACCAAAGAAGCTCTCTCTTAACTTAGAGAATAGAGACACTCCTCCCTTAAAGCCTTCCATCATTGAGCCGCCACAACTTGAGCTCAAGCCACTTCCGTCACATTTGAGGTATAAATTTCTTGGATCTAATGGTACTTTACCCGTAATTGTTTCCTCTTTGTCGGATGATGTGCGGGTAGGTAAATAGATGCCAAGGCCTAACGTTGAACCCGCTATACAAGATAAGACAGAAGGAAAGAAATAGATGGTGACGCCAAGGCCTGTGGACGCCTGCAGGACTACCTCGGTGTCGCCGTGGACTGAAGGATACTCCCTCGCTCAATGTCCACTGGGTCCGGCTCCATAATCTGCACAACATAAAGAAGTGCAGGTGTAGCATCAGTACAACTGACCCCATGTACTGAGTAAGTGCCGAGTCTAACCTCGGCGAAGTAGTGAGGAGGCTAGGACACTACAAATAACGAATACTTGTACAGTTCAATAATGTAATGAAGAAGTAATGGCAAGAATTAACAGATAAGCACAAAAATGAAAGCTAACATGCTGGAGAAAAGGGGCAACAATTCACTGAAATGACAGAATATGATAACAACTGAAATGTATAAATAACAGCAGGAATTAACAACTCTGAACAAGTAAATAAACAGAAATGGCACGGCATGTCCCCTCGTGCTATAACCTCACCAAAAACACTCAGCACGGAATGTCCCCTCGTGCATAAATAAATAATCACTCGGCAAGGAATGTCCCCTCGTGCAATAAATAAATAAACACTCCGCACAGAATTTTCCCTCGTGCATAACCTCATAAACACTCGACACGGAATATCCCCTCATGCAGTAAATAAATAAACACTTGGCACGAAATGTCCCCCCGTGCATAACCTCACAAACACTCGACATGGAATATTGTAACGACTCGACCGGTCATTTTGTGTTATCGGACCCTGTTCCCCTAAATGAAACTTTCCATAGCAGCTTTTTGTGATTTATGACTTTCGGGGACTAGTGGTCCGGGATTCAGAGGTGTTTAGAGTGCAATAGGAACAATTGGTTCCTTAAGGTTGGCCATTAAGGCCAAGTTTGACTTCGGTCAATATTTTGGGTAAAAGACCACGGAATCGAGTTTCGTCGATTCTGATAGCTTCGTGTGATGATTTCAGACCTGGGCGTATGTTCGGATTGGGTTTCTGATGACCCGGGGGCATTTCGGCACCCAATATTGAAATAAGAAGTCCCTTAAGTTCATATTTTGGTTTGGGACGTGTGTTTGTGTTATCGAGGTCCGAACGGAATTTCGAGACCAAGAATAGTTCCTTTGTATTAATTATGACTTGCCTGCAAAATTTGCTGTCATTCCGAGTTGTATAGGTCGGTTCGACACGTTGTTAGCGAAGTCGAGAAAACTTAAAGTTCTTAAGTTTGGTTCTTGGGGTTTGGGGG
Organism: Nicotiana knightiana; assembly: GCA_005239525.1. NCBI lineage: Eukaryota > Viridiplantae > Streptophyta > Magnoliopsida > Solanales > Solanaceae > Nicotiana > Nicotiana knightiana. Next base: position 26,834 of record ML424854.1, read on the forward strand.
TGTGATTTTGAGTTTTAGCATTGTTTTGGGTGTTCTGAAGGCTCAAGCGAGTCTGTATCATGATTTGGGACTCGTTGGTATATTTGGACTAGGGCTCAGGTGGGCCCAGGTGCCTCCCGAGCATCTAGCGGGGCTAAAAACCAGCAAAAGATAGATGTTGGTGCACCTGTTCTGGTGTGACCGCAGGTGCGGTTGCCCAGTCGTAGGTGCAGGACCGCTCCTGCTGTCCCCAGCATTGCAGGTGTGAAAACACGTGACCTGGCCAATTATCGCAGGTGCTGAAAATATTCCGTAGGTGCGGTCTCCATTCCGCAGGTGCGGGCTCAGGCTCCCCAGCCCATTTCCGCAGGTGCGAGACCGCAGGTGCGAGACCGCAGGTGCGGTCCTCGAGCCGCAGGTGCAAAAACACTGCCCAGACAGTGTGTTTTTATACACAGTTTTAAACTTATTTTTCTCATTTCTTTCTTCTTCCTTGGGCGATTTCCTCCATTGTTAAGGGGCTGACAACCTGGTCTTCTAGGGTAAGTAAATTTAACTCAAAAATTAGCTTCATGCATGGATTCCTAGCATAATTAACTACATAAATTAGTGCAAAAATCAAGAATTTCGGTAGTAACCTAGAAATTGTGATAATTTGAGAATTTTCTTGTGAATTTGATATGAAGTCAAGTAAGAATCGTATATTAATGATCCTTAGGCTTTGGGTGAGTGTTCCCTTCGAGATTATTTGAATCCAAGCGTGTGGGCCCGTGGTTGGATTTTGGGAATTTCTCAAGAATGTTGAATTATGGAAAAATTAGAATAATTTCCCCATTTTGAGCATGCATTGATGTCATTATACCGTATTTGGCTAGTTGCGAGTCCTCGGGTGTAGAGTTCGGAGATTCGGGCGCATCCTTAGTCTGAGTAGTAGATTCGACACGAGGTGAGTCTCCTTTGTAACCTTGTACGGGGGAATTGTCCCCCTAGGTGATTTAAATGCTATATGTGATAATTTGTGGGGGCTACGTACGTACAAAGTGACGAGAGTCCGTACGTAGCGACTATTTCTATTATGTCCAGTTAGTTAGACCCACATCATGCCTTGTGTTTTACTTGATATGAACTATATGTGTTCTGAATTTACATTTCATATTGTTTACATTCCTGAAGTCATGAAATTTGAGAAAAACTTGTAAGAAAAATATTTATTATGGAAAGGCATTCTCTTTTAAAAAGGAATAATGTATGTTCATGTGACCGCTTCACAAATTGTATTCCGCGAGCGGAGTGTGATCCCCCCCCCCCCCTTT
>ML424856.1:8294-93575 GCA_005239525.1 Nicotiana knightiana
TATACATATATATATATATATATATATGTATATATATATATGTATATATATCTTAAACATCTTAAGTAGTAATTGGCACGGATATTATGTACCGAATGGCACGTGGATGTCGATGTGCAAAGTGAGATGGAAAGATGTGGGCACAAGGTACCGTGTTACTTGAAGGGTTGTTGGAATTATTGGAATCATGTTCTAAAAACACTTGTTCAGTTAATTTGATATTGTTTTCCCTACTTGAGTACATTTACACTTAGCCGTATCCCAAATATGTTGTTTTTTGATTTACTTGGTGGATTCTCGTTGGCATTCATTTCCTTTTCCTCTTATCGTTACTATTGTTTGCAACTTGATATTTTCTGCTATTGGTATTACTTTGATAGTATATATATATATATATATATATATATGTATGTCTCGACCTAACTTCGTCATTACTCTACCGAGGTTAAGTTTGATACTTTCTGAGTACCACTATGATGTACTCATATTGCACTTCTGCACATCTTTTTGTGCAGAACCAGATACTTCGGACCGGATCGGTTTTGATACTTATGCTCGGTGTGGCTGGAGACTTCAAGGTGTACCTGTTGGGCGTTCGCAGACCCTTAATAATAATAATAATAATAATAATAATAATAATAATAATAATAATAATAATAATAATAATAATAATAATAATAATAATTGTCACGACCCAAATCTAAACCCTGTCGTGATGACGCCTATCATGATACTAGGCAAGCCTATTTTTGTCACGACCCCAAATCTAAACTGGCCGTGATGGCGCCTATCGTGGTACTAGGCTAGCCAAATTTACTGAAAATATCATAAGGTTCCCATTTAATACATAAATTATCCTATGTTTCATAGTAATTTCCACTTTGAAGCATTTCAAAACAAGAAAAATGATCAGAACATCTAAACACAACCCCAACATCTGGAGTCAACCGTCACGAGCATCTAAGAAGTGATACAGTCTAATACTAATTCTCTACTACAACAAGTATGGGAAGTAAAGTAAAATGACAGAGTAGGAAGGAGAAAGAGTAGGCTGCGGACGCCGAGCAGCTACCTCACAATCTCCGAACAATGCTCTAACTGGGGTAGCTCAACTATCGCTCTGCCCCGGTACCTGAATCTGCACACAAGGTGCAGGGAGTAACGTGAGTACGCCAACTCAGTAAGTAACNCCATATAATAAGCAACAATAGAAGCGATTAAACTCAAGTCAGGAAACTACATTCCGAATAAAAACATCAGTTTTCCATTTTATAATTCGTATAAACGTTTGTTCAACATTTTTCAACTGAGGCTCAGTGTAAAAAAGAGTGAAAACAGTAGTTTCGTAAAATATCAGCCGCTCGGGCACAGTGTCACTCACGAATAAGCCTGTCGGGCAAGCCTCTTAGTCACTCGTGACTCTACTCTCATAGGTCAATGCTCACACTCAACACTCTAACTCAAATACCATATATAACCGCTGCGACATGCAGCCCGATCTATATAATAACCCGCTGCGACGTGCAACCCGATCCATAATAATAACCTGATGTGGCGTGCAGCCCAATCCATAATAGTAACCCGCTGCGGCGTGCAACCCGATCCATAATAGTAACCCGTTGCGGCGTACAACCCGATCCATAATAGTCTACTACGCACACTGGGGGTGTACATACTCCTGGAGGGGCTCCTTCAGCCCAAGCGCTATATCGCTTCGGCGTGCAGCCCGATCCAAGATATATATATATTGCTGTGACGTGCAGCCCGATCCATATAATATCTGCTGTGACATGCAGCCCGATCTGATATATATACATTGCTGCGGCGTGCAGCCCGATCCATAACTATCCTCACAAACTCGGCTCTCGGCCTCACTCAGTCACCCTCACAAGCCACTCGGGCAAACTCATCACAACTCACGGGACTCAACCCAAGATAACTCTCAGTATTCAAAAATAAGGGAATAACAATGATAAACAACAACAGATATAAAGCATGACTGAGTTCATAATTTTCCTATCAAGAATAGTGTGAGAATAGTGGGAAAAATACCCCTGAGGGTCAAAACAGGTCGGCACAAGGCCCCAAACATGGCATACATCCCATAATATAATATAAACCTCTAAAATACAAGATATCATATGATTTTAAAATCAAACACGCGGCTTAATAGTCGCCACGGGACGGACCAAGTCACAATCGCTATCGGTGCACGCACACACGCACACACGCTCATCACCTAGCATGTGCGTCACCTTATTTATCAAAACAATACGAAATACCGAGGTTTCATACCCTCAGGTCTAGATTTACAATCGTTACTTTCCTCGAACCGGCCGGAATACTAATCCGCGATGCTCTTGCCTCTCGAATCGACCTCTGATTGCTCCAAATCTAGTCAAAATCAGATTTATACCATCAATATACGCTAAAGGAATGAATTCCACATGAAAATTATCAAATTAGACCAAAATTCCGAATTTGGCTCAAACCTGGCCCCTGGGATCACGTCTCGGAATCCAATAAAAATTACATCAAAAGAATCCTTATCCTCCCACGAGTCCGTACATACCAGGAACATCAAAATCGGAGCTCAAATGGCCCCTCAAATCCTCAGTCAAAGGTCTCCAAATCATAAGCCCTAATTCTCCAATTTTTGGGTTTAAATTCCACTAATTTCAGGTTTAATTAATCAGAAATCAACATAGAATCGAGTATTAAAGTCAAAAGTCTTTCCTCTAAGTGTTTCCCTTTGATTCCCTCTTCAATCCCTCTCAAAAAGCTTCAAAACCGCTCAACAATGGTGAAAAATTGACTAAAATTCGCGAAGGAGGGGTTTAAATACTTCTGCCCAGATCACTCTATTCGAACACGGCCTATGCCTCACATTCACGATCAACAATATTTACCATCCCTTCTTTTACCCTATGCGATCGCGGCCTTTCCCATTCGATCGCGTAGAACAAATTTTTTCCAACAGCCTTCTCCAACTCTTCCAGATAGCCTCTAGTGTAATGGTCATAAACTTTTGTAAAAAACTCCGAATTACAAATTGTTTAACTTTCTGAAAACTAGACATCAAGGGATACAACTTTAATTTTTGGATAATCTTCAAATTCTTTATAGATTGTTAGTTATAAGCTTCCAAAGTCAGGACAATGCAGCTGGAATTTTACTCTATGCAATCGCGGGAAGCCCTATACGATCGCATAGCCCAGCTAGATTTTTCCAATTTTTCTCTATGCTAACGCGGCCAGATCTATGCTATCGCACTGTACACCCCTGAAGCCAAAAACCAGCAACTAGAAATGGCCTAGAAATGGTCTGAAACCACCCAAAACTCACCCGAGACCCTCAAGACCTCAACCAAAACATACCAACACATCCCATAACATCACACAAACTTAGTCGAGCCTTCGAATCACCCAAAACAACATCAAAATACCAAATTATCCCCGAATTCAAGCCTAAGGATTTCTAAACTTCTTAAATTCGCCAATGATGCCGAAACCCACCAAATCACGTCCGATTGACCTGAAATTTTACACACACATCACAAATGACACTACAAACCTATTCCAACTTTCTGGAATTCCATTCCCACTCCGATAGCTAATTTTCCACTGTCGACTGAAAATCGCCAAAAATCCAATTTTGCCAATTCAAGCCTAATTCTACTATGGACCTCTGAATAACATTTCGAACACGCTCCTAAGTCCAAAATCACCTAACGAAGCTATCCGAACTATAAAAACCAAATTTCGAGATCGTTTACCCATAAGTCAACTTCCGGTTGACTTTTCCAACTAAATAACCAACTTAAGAGACTAAGTGTCTCATTTCTCTCCACAATCACGCCGAACCCGAACCAATAAACCTAACACAACATGAAAGAGCTGAACTACATATAATGAAGCAGAAACGGAGGAAAAGGGGCTAAAACTCTCAAAGCGATCGATCGGGTCGTTACATTCTCCCCCACTTAAGCATACGTTCGTCCTCGAACGTGCCCATAGTTGTTCCCAAAAACCATCAAAATTTTCGAATAACCTTACCACGAACATACCCGGGGTGCTCCCACGTCACCCTACCCCATATAGATCTGATAACACAACATAACTGAAATTTCACAATTCAACCTGACCGATAAACCTTAGAACCAAATTCCCACTTCTGAAATACTTTGCAAGATCAAAATTCCACAACTATAAACTGAATAAGTCTGAACACGCTGTATCAAGACATATCTGTAACCCAAGATGTAATTACATAATATACTGCATGACTCGAACACTCATAGCGATAACTCCTAATCACAATAGCTGCTCAAAACAACACAATACCGGTACATAACCTCTTATCAAGCAATTCCCCGCTCTAACACTTTCATATGCTACCGATGAAGAAAGAAACACGTAGAAGCTAGCAACATCCCACGAGCTCAAATCATAGAAAAGATTCACATGAGAGGACTATCCTGCTATCAACAATTACCATCACAACACCATGCTACAAGCCTAGCACACATCGCAAATCAAAACACACGAATCTGACACCAAGGATCATACCTCTACATAACTCCGCTACAATGCGTGATCCCATCCAAATGCTGGTCCAAATGAAATACTTCAAGCCACCTTGATCAAAATCAATAACCATGCGCAATTCGACATCAAGTACTCAAGGTGCATTGCCATAACCATGGGGGAATCATACAATACCATGCCACACGAACCTGAAAGAACATAACCGATACGCCCCAATCCCGCAATAAAGCCCAAATAAATCCGCACCATATGTGCATATAACCAACAATCACCACTTCTTGCAACACCGAAGGGTAACTCATAGATCACTCCGGAATATGAATAAACTCAATGACAATCGAATGGTACATCCTTCAACAATAGCAATTCGGAGTCAACAATTCCAACCCGGTGAAGAACACACACTCATACTGGGCCTACCAATAACCCTAAATCAACTCTGGTCACCCACAACAGATAGATAACTCTCCGAAGGTTAACAATGATTGAATCATGGCATTTACTAACATCGGACTAGCTTTGCTCGCATCCTCATAGTCCACAACCACAAAATAATCTGTTTATTAGAACTCTCAGTCTCGAAGTCCATGAAGCACACGAATTACCATATATGATCCCAACTCCACCGCTCGAATATATCACACACCTTTAATATTGAATCATTCCACGAGGGATACTCCTATAATTCTTCTGTTCCACCAAGCAAACTTGAATATCAGCAGTCGATCCAACAAGAGAGCGTCGCGATACCAATGAAGTACACTTAACTCAAACACATTGCTCTTTCTGAAATGTATACCCTCATTAAGCCGCACCAAGTAGTGATATCATTTACCTAGTCATCTAAAACTGTCCATACTGCCTGAGAATAGACCTTCCTTCCAAATTTGAACTATGACCTCACACATGCAAATCTCAATCCTACACAACATATTGCATATACCACGCCATCCTATGATAAATATGAGAACTTCCTGATCCCTTTCGAGCCACAAGCTACTGCGTACCCAACTAGCCAAGAACTTTCCATTTGATCCCATTTAGAAGCAAAATCACTATACATCACTTGCACCTCATGCTAGTAAAAAATATACATCTCTAACCGTGGTAGAACCCATCAGGAACTATCTGAATCCCATTTGTACAACACCTAACCGTCAGGACTGAATCCTTCTAACTCAACCAAGCTACGCAGGCCACCAAAAATCCAAGAGCATTGCTAAGAAATACCTGTAAAAACTCATTGCCTCATAAACACCCAAGGAACTAATCATATCCCTTACCATGCCGATCCGACCTAATACAAAGTTGTCCTATTTATCCAAGTTCCTTCTGACTTACCTTCGAATTGATACTTCTCCTTGCCATAATACCGCAATTCTCAACCTAGACTTACCACGCGTGACCCAAGCATAAGACCGTACCGTCTAAGGCTCGTAAGCCGCTGAATATCCTCTCAAATATCCCCAAAAGTACCACATTCAAATACTTACCCTGATGAGACTTCCTGCGAATCTAAATCCATTACCCTCACTTTCCCGATACTGATATGTAGAGTCCATGAAATGTTGAAATGCCACAAGTCCTGACACCCTCTAACGCAAATCTCAGTTCTAGCCAAATGCACACCTTGAAAATTCCCAATTGTTACGTATAACCTTGAATCCATCAGAACCATTCTCGAGAGTCATTCACTCTACACAAATCTCAATTAAACTGATCAAACAGATCAAACGACCTGACCCCATTTACACACCAACATACTAGGAAGTAGTCCACACATTCGAAGCAACAAGAAAATTCCTACACTGCACGCACTACACCTTTTTCAACTACAACTCAATCATTCAATAAAATCCCTTTACCCATAGAGTACCTTACAACCTGTATCGAAAATTCCCATCACTCAAGTCATTCCCAGAATCCACCTCTACAGATCATAACTTATCCGCCAATATACCTCGAACTGAAACCAATACACCACATAATCGTGCAATCAACTTATCATTAATAACCTCCCCCACTTGGCTCAAAGCTAACGACCAAGACAAATAATAACTCACAATGCCCATACGCTATCACTGTCACCATACTGCAGTGAAATTCAACTAAATCCTTCATAAGCTCATATGACACAACCCATATGATATTCCACATCGTATGAAAATCTCGTATTCACCATTGTAATAGTCATTCCAACTTCCACAAGCGATCTAAACTCAAAGTGCAACATATATCAATTTCTGATAAAAGAGGACTTGCCACAGAATCACCTAAGGATCACACAACCTTAGGACACCCCACGGGAGATAGCCCAGCCTGCTTAGCCTCAAACTGATCTCCCTCTATACCCTTCCAAACATCATAGATATTACGCAATCACTTTATCCTTCTACATCTAAACACAACCAACGCCTACCTTCGAGGCATCACAATACGCGATATAAGAACCTGAAGCTGATGGCAGAACTAACACTGGAGCTGTGGTCAAAGAAATCTTGAGCTTCTGGAAACTCTACCCGCACTCTTCTGACCACATGGATACCTTCACTGGACACCACGTGTCCCAAGAATGCTACTGATCTGAGCCAAAAATTCACACTTGAAGAACTTTGCATAGAGCTTATCCTCACTGAATTATTATAATACCATCCTCAAATGCTGAATATGCTACCCCTGACTATGAGAGTACGTCAGGATGCTATCAACGAACACAATAACGAAGGAGTGCAATTACTGTTGGAATACACCGTGAATCAAATACATGGACGCTACTGGGGCATTGGTCAGCCCAAAAACATCACTAAACACTTATAACACAATAGGGAGGTCCACTTCCCTCCACAACTAAACTACATGAGAGGTCCTCCAATATACTCGCAACTCGAGGCCATATGCCGTCTCAAGACAGAAGTCTAACACTCAATAGCTCGTGCTACATATCCAGCCAATCCTATTTGTCACAATCAACAATATGAACCCATCTCACCATCGAATCACAATCACCATATAGTCATCCAACAACAAAGTCCCACCAATATGGACATAAACGGACATATAAGTCCCAAACGCACGACTCACACAATCGAAATCTCAACACTCAAGCCACATAATAAATCCGGCCTCAAGTCCTCCAGACTGGTCCATTATCAATATGCTAAAATCGCCTCTCGCACCTCACCCATGGAAATCACAAGCCATGGATACACAGATGATACTGAGTGCTCGAGTGCGCACTCGAATACATGGAAAGAATTCAAAGGGTTATGCTTTTGGCTGAATAGTTGGATTCGCACAACAAGAATTCCAGAATGTGAGATTTTCCTAAGGGTTCTGTAGCCTATCGAAGATAAGTACAGACTTCTCCGTACTGATCCGCAAGACTCTACTAAACCTGCTCTTGACCGGTGAGTCCTATGTAACCTAGGCTCTGATACAAACTTGTCATGACCCCAAATCTAAACTGGCCGTGATGGCGCCTATCGTGGTACTAGGCTAGCCAAATTTACTGAAAATATCATAAGGTTCCCATTTAATACATAAATTATCCTATGTTTCATAATAATTTCCACTTTTAGGCATTTCAAAACAATAAAAATGATCAGAACGTCTAAACACAACCCCAAAATCTGGAGTCAACCGTCACGAGCATCTAAGAAGTGATACAGTCTAATACTAATTCTCTACTACAACAAGTCTGGGAAGTAAAGCAAAATGACAGAGTAGGAAGGAGAAAGAGTAGGCTGCTGACGCCGAACAGCTACCTCATAATCTCCGAATAATGCTCCAACTAGGATAGCTCAACTATCCTGCCTCGGTACCCGAATCTGCACACAAGGTTCAGGGAGTAACGTGAGTACACCAACTCAGTAAGTAACAACCATAACTAAAGACTTGAGTGCAGTGACGAGCATTTTTAAAGATCATGTAAAAACCATATAATAAGCAACAGTAGAAGTGATTAAACTCAAGTCAGGAATCTACCTTCCGAATATTTCATAAAAACTCCAGTTTTCCATTTTATAATTCGTATAAACGTTTGTTCAACATTTTTCAACTGAGGCTCAGTGTAAAGAAGAGAGAAAATAGTAGTTTCGTAAAATATCAGCCGCTCGGGCGCAGTGTCACTCATGAATAAGCCTCTTGGGCAAGCCTCTTAGTCACTCGTGACTCTACTCTCATAGGTCAATGCTCACACTCAACACTCTCACTCAACAGGTACCATATATAACCGCTGCGACGTGCAACCTGATCCATATAATAACCCGCTGTGGCATGCAGCCCGATCCACAATAGTAACTCGCTATGGCGTGCAGCCCGATCCATAATAGTAACCCTCTGCGGCGTGCAGCCTGATCCATAATAGTAACCCACTACGGCGTGCAGCCTGATCCATAATAGTAATCCGCTGCGACGTGCAGCCCGATCCATAATAGTCGACTGCGCTCATTGGGGGTGTACAGACTCCTGGAGGGGATCCTTCAGCCTAAGCACTATATCGCTGCAGCGTGCAGCCCGATCCAATATATATAATGCTGCGACATGCAGCTCGATCCATATAATGTCTGCTGCGGCATGCAGCCCGATCCGATATATATACATTGCTGCGGCGTGCAACCCGATCCATAACTATCCTCAGAAACTCGGCTCTCAGCCTCACTCAGTCACCCTCATAAGCCACTCGGGCAAACTCATCACAACTCACGGGACTCAGCCCAAGATAACTCTCAGTATTCAAAAATAGGGGAATAACTATGATCGAGTTCATAATTTTTCTATCAAGAATAGTGTGAGAATAGTGGGAAAAATACCCCTGAGGGTCAAAACAGGTTGGCACACGGCCCCAAACATGGCATACAACCCATAATATAATATAAACCTCTAAAATACAGGATATCATATGATTTTAAAATCAAACACGCGGCTTAATAGTCGCCACGGGACGGACCAAGTCACAATCCCTATCGGTGCACGCCCACACACTCGTCACCTAGCATGTGTGTCACCTCATTTATCAAAACAATACGAAATACTGGGGTTTCATACCCTCAGGTCTAGATTTACAATCGTTACTTACCTCGAACCGACCCGAATACTAATCTGTGATGCTCTTGCCCCTCGAATCGACCTCCGATTGCTCCAAATCTAGTCAAAATCAGATTTATACCATTAATATACGCTAAAGGAATGAATTCCACATGAAAATTATCAAATTAGACCAAAAATTGCGAAATTGGCTCAAATCCAGCCCCCGGGCTCACATCTCGGAATCCGATAAAAATTACATCACAAGAATCCTTATCCTCCCACGAGTCCGTACATACAAAGAACATCAAAATCGGACCTCAAATCCTCAATCAAAGGTCTCCAAATCATAAGCCCTAATTCTCCAATTTTTGGGTTTAAATTCCACTAATTTCAGGTTTAATTACTCAGAAATCAACATAGAATCGAGTATTGAAGTCAAAAATCTTACCTCCAAAAGTTTCCCTTTGATTCCCTCTTCAATACCTCTCAAAAAGCTTCAAAACCGCTCAACAATAGAGAAAAATGGACTGAAATTCGCGAAGGAGGGGTTTAAATACTTCTGCGAACGCGGCCTATGCCTCGCATTCGCGCTGAACAATATTTACCATCCCTTCTTTTACCCTATGCGATCGTGGCCTTTCCCATGCGATCACGTAGAACAATTTTTTTCCAACAACCTTCTCCAACTCTTCCGGATATCCTGTAGTATAATGGTCATAACCTTTTGTAAAAAAACTCCAAATTACAATTGGTTTAACTTTATGAAATCTAGACATCAAGGGATATAACTTTCATTGTTGGATCATCTTCAAATTCTTTATAGATTGTGAGTTATAAGCTTCCAAAGTCGGGATAATGTAGCAGAAATTTTACTCTGCGATCACGGGAAGCCCTATGCGATCGCATAGCACAGCTAGATTTTTCCAATTTTTCTCTATGCTAACGCGGCCAAATCTATGCTATCGCACTGTACACCCCTGAAACCAAAAACCAGCAACTAGAAATGGCATAGAAGTGGTCCGAAACCACTCGAAACTCACCCGAGACCCTCGGGACCTCAACCAAAACATACCAACACATCCCATAACATCACACAAACTTAGTCGAGCCTTCGAATCACCCAAAACAACATCAAAATACCAAATTAACCCTGAATTCAAGCCTAAGGATTTCTAAACTTCAGAAATTCGCCAATGATGCCGAAACCAACCAAATCACGTCTGAATGACCTAAAATTTTGCACACACGTCACAAACGACACTACAAACCTATTCCAACTCCAGAATTCCATTCCAACCCCGATAGCTAATTTTCCACTGCTGACCGAAAATCGCCAAAAATCTAATTTCGCCAATTCAAGCCTAATTCTACCACGGACCTCAGAATAACATTCTGAACACGCACCTAAGTCCAAAATCACCTAACGAAGCTATCCGAACGGTAAAAACCAAATTCCGAGATCGTTTACCCATAAGTCAACTTTTCCAACTACATAACCAACTTAAGAGACTAAGTGTCTCATTTCTCTCCACAATCACGCCGAACCCGAACCAATAAACCTAACACAACATGAAAGAGCTGAACTACATATAATGAAGCATAAACGGAGGAAACGGGGCTAAAACTCTCAGAACGACCGATCGGGTCGTTACAATTTTCCAAAAAAAAAAACACCGATTTAAGACATAAGAGTTAAGTAAAGATTCTGAATATTAGAAATTTCCATGAAATCAAGTTAAACTTCAAATTTGAAAATAAAATGCAGAAAACAAGCCCCAAACATCACGGTGTCACTAAGTAATGAGCATCTAAGTACTTAAACTATTACACAATTGTCTAAATGTCAATACAACCCAAAAAGGAGAAATAAAAGGAGTAACAAGGTCCTGAAGATGCTGGTAGCTACCTTGCAGTCTTTGAAGATAAGCCGGCCTGGAATCAACAATTGCGACGCTCAAACACACCTGGATCTGCACATGAAGTGCAGGGTGTAGTATGAGTACAACCGATTGAGCAAGTAACAGTGATAACTAAGGAAATGAGTAGTAGTGATAAGCTAAGCAGAACAATTCAAATTATTATTTTCACAGTTAAGGAATAACATGAGTAATAGGTTAGTTTCATAGATTATCAACTACTACTAGGTAATTAACAGATAAATGCAACAACAACAAAATAGATGAAACCTCACAAGCATTGTCCCTCAGCCCTCAATGACGCACTCAATAGGTACCTGCGCTCACTGGGGGTGTTCAGATTCCGGAGGGGCTCATACAGCCCAAGCGCTAATCTGCACGGACCACTCACGTGCTGCACGGACAACTCACGTGCTATCATATCATATCATATCATATCAGATCATATCATATCATTCATATCATATCATATCATATCATATCATATCATATCATATCATATCATATCATATCATATCATATCAGGATTCGCACGGACAACTCACGTGCTATGGTATCAATCTTGATCCGAACGGACAACTCACGTCCTATATTACAATATCTCACAATGGGCCCTCGACCTCACTCAGTCATGTACCTATCTAGATTCACAATTTGCAATAATAAAGGAAAGCAGTCCAAATCAAAGTATTACAGTGTATTCAGCAAGAAGATAACAGAGACTGAGGTAAACATGTACAAAAATCACTATGACTGAGTAAAACTACTGTGAGCAGGGATAAAACCTAAGCATGATCTCTAATGAAGCCAACCAAGTTCTAGCAGACATGAAAGCACATAAACACAAATAAAGGCTATTAGGCCACACAGCCTCACGGGACAAACCATGTCTTAATCCCTAGCGGCATACACCCACATGCCCGTAAGCTAGCATGGGTGTCACCTCCAAACAGCCACATGATATCAAATCTCCGAGTTTCATACCCTCAAAACCATATTTAAAACTGTTACTTACCTTAACATCGTAGAATCCTACTCCGGGATGCTCTCGCCCTTTGACTCGGTCTCCAAAAACTCCGAATCTATTCACAACCAGTACAATACCATCAATATATGCTAAAGAAATGAATTTCACAAGAAAAACTACTCCAACTCCCGGAATTCCAATCCGACTCCGATATGAAATTTTCCACTGCCGATCGGAAATCGCCAAATCTCCAATTTCGCCAATTCAGCCTAATTCAACCACGGACCTCCAAATTACATTGCGGACACGCTCCTAAGTCTAAAATCACCTAACAGAGCTATCCAAACCAAAAATATCCCAATCTGAGATCGTTTACTCATAAGTCAACATCCGATTGACTTTTCCAACTTAACCTTCTAAATAAAAGACTAAGTATCTCATTCCACTCCAAAACTACTCCGAACTCGAACCTACCAACCCGATACAACACAACATAGTCGAATGACACATAAAGAAGAAGAAAAGGGGAAACGAGGCTATAACTCCCGAAACGACTGTCCGGGTCAGTATAAATCTCACAATGAACCCCATACAGATAATGACGCCAAATCTTCAAGGCGTGAACAATGGATGCTAACTCAAGATCATGCACCGGATAATTATTCTCATGGGTCTTCAACTAGCGCGAGGCAGAGGCGATCACCCTACCCTCCTGCATCAAAACACAATCAATGCCTATCCTCGAGGAATCACAATACACGATATAAGAACCTGAAGCTGATGGAAAAACTAACAATGGAGCTGTGGTCAAAGCAGTCTTGAGATTCTGAAAGCTCTCCTTACACTCATCTGACCACCTAAAAGGGGCACCCTTTTTGATCAATTTGGTCAAGGGCGAAGCAATAGATGAGAGTCCCTCCACAAAGCGACGATAATAACCCGCCAAACGAAGAAATCTCCTAATCTCCGTGCTGAGGATGGTCTAGTCCAACTCTACACCACCTCTATCTTCTTCAGATCCACCTGAATACCCTCATTGGACACCACGTGCCCCAAGAATGTTACTGACCCAAGCCAAAATGCACACTTGGAGAACATTGCATAAATCTTCTACTCCCTCAATCTCTATAATACAATACTCAGATGATGAGCATGCTCATCCTGGCTACGAGAGTACACCAGGATGTCATCAATGAATACAATAACGAAGGAGTCCAAATATGGCTGGAATACACTATTAATCAAATGATGAACGCTGCTGGGGCATTGGTCAGCCCAAATAACAACACCAAGAACTCATAATGGCCATAACGGATCCTGAAAGTGGTCTTAACAATATTGGAATCTCGAATCTTCAACTAGTGATACCCGGACCTCAAATCAATCTTGGAGAACACCCTTGCTCCCTGAAGCTGGTTAAATAAATCATCAATACGAGGCAAAGGATACTTGTTCTTGACTGTGACCTTGTTCAACTACTTGTAGTCAATACACATTCTCATGGAACTATTCTTCTTCTTCACAAATAGGACCAGTGCATCCCAAGGTGACACACTAGGCTGAATAAATCCCTTATCAAAGAGTTCCTGAAGCTGCTCTTTCAATTCCTTCAACTCCGCCGGTGCCATACGATACGGTGGAATAGGGATGGACTGAGTTCCCAACACCAAATCAATACCAAAGTCGATATCCCTGTCAGGCGGCATGCCCGACAGGTCTGCAGGAAACACATCCGGAAAATCACATACCACCTGAACTAAATCAGTGGCAGGAGTCTCTACACCAACATCTCTCACAAAGCCAAGTAAGAGAGACAACCCTTCTCAACCATACGATGAGCCTTCAAATATGAAATCACCCTACTCGGAATATAGTCTATAGAGCCACTCCACTTTACCCTCAAAAATCGCGGCATCGCCAACGTCACGGTCTTAGTGTGACAATCTAGAACAACATGACATGGAGATAACCAATCCATACCCAATAACATCGAAATCAACCATATTGAGCAACATAAGACCCTGGTCTCTAGACCCCCGATAGACACCGCACATGACCGATATACGCGGTCCACAACAATAGTATCACCCATTGGAGTAGATACATGAACAGATAAAACTAAAGACTCACGGGGCATATCTAGAAAATGGGAGAAATATGAGGAAACATATGAATATGTAGAACCAGGGTCAAATAATACAGAGGCATCTTTGTGGAAGACTGAGACCATACTTGTGATCACAACATCTAAAGTAATATCATCTGGTCTGGCTGGGAGGGCATATAAACGGGCCTGGTCACCCCCTGATCTGCCTCCCCCTCTCGGGGGACCCCTAGCTGACTGGGCTCTGCCCCTAGCTGGCTGAGGTCCACCCCTAGTTGGCTGGGCGGGTGGTGGAGGAACTGGTGCTGGTGTCATCGGCCGAGTACTCTGCTACGGAGTCCCACCCAATAGTCTAGGGCAATCTCTCATAATGTGGCCAAAATCCCCTCACTCGAAACAACCCCTAATCTGACGAAACTGCTGCTCCTGATGCCCAAAAGAACTATCCGGGGATACTTGAGCGGATGAGGCATGATGAAAACTCTACGCTGGTAGTGCACTAAATGACGACTGGCCCTGTTGATGACTGTGAGTTCCATGGACATATGATGCACCACGGTGAAATGGGTGAGCTTACTGAGTATGCCTGAATGGACGACCTTTGCTGTATTGAAACTGACACCCCTGAGGAGCACCACTGAATCCACCCTATCCGCGAGGCTTATTGGCCTCCCTCTCAGCCCTCGCCTGGCCACAGACCATCTCAATCTGTCGTGCAATGTCGACAACCTCATTAAAGGTAGCACCAGATACCCTCTCTCGGGTCATAAGCAACCGTATCTGAAAAATGAGACCATCTATAAACCTCATGATCCTCTCCCTGTCTGTGGGAACCAACCAGATAGCATGACGGTCCAACTCCGAGAATCGCATCTCATACTGCGTCACAGATATATCACCCTGGCGAAGCTGCTCAAACTGTCAGTGCATCTCCTCTCTGCAAGACTGAGGCACAAACTTCTCCAAGAATACCACGGAAAACTGTTTCCAAGTGAGGGGTTCAGCGCCAACAGGCCTATGCCTCTCGTAAGTCTCCCACCATTGGAGTGCAGCACCAGAAAACTTAAATATAGTGATTGATGCCCCACATGTCTCCAGAATACCAGTCGTCCGGAGTATCCTCTGGCACCTGTCCAAGAAATCCTGGGCATCCTCTCTCTCTGTTCCACTGAACGGTGGAGGCTGGAGTCTCCCAAACCTCTCCAACCTACGCTGATCATCCTCCAGCATAGAAGGAATTACATGCTCCTGAGCAGTTGCAACCAGCTAGGCTGGTGGTTACCCCATTGTCTGGAGTCCCTGAACAACCTGCTTTGGTGTGCGAGCGACGGGAGTGTGGGTGCCTCCCCCAGCCTGAGAAGTGGCTGCGGTCGTAGTAACTGAGACGTCCTGAGCTAGGGCCTCCTGAAGGTCAGGAATCACAATAGGAACAGGTTGTGCCTGAGCTTTTCCCCCTGGAAAATCTACCATGGGGACCTGGTCCTTATCTGGGAGAACTAGGGGATTTGCAGGTGCTGCCCTAGCTGCTGTGCGGGCGGTCTCTCTGCCCCTACCACGGCCTCTACCATGGCCTCGGCCTCTCGTGGCCCTAGCTGGTGGTACTGGTGGCTGGACCTCCTGACTGGTAGCACGAGTCCTCACTATCTGTGAGAGAATGAAATAACAGGTGTTTAGTTATCAGAATAAACAGATGGCACGACAAGAATCCAAGAATGTTAAATTTTCCTAAGGGTTCTGCAGCCTCTCGAAGATAATTATAGACGTCTCTGTACCGATCCACAAGACTCTACTAACCCGTTCATGACTCGTGAGACCTATATAACCTAGGCTCTGATACTAACTTGTCATGACCCAAATCTAAACCCTGTCGTGATGGCGCCTATCGTGATACTAAGCAAGCCTATTTTCCCACAAATACCACCGATTTGAGATATAAGAGTTAGGTAAAGATTCTTAATATTATAAATTTCCATGAAATCAAGTTAAACTTCAAATTTGAAAATAAAATGCGGAAAACAAGCCCCAAACATCAAGGTGTCATTAAGTCATGAGCGTATGAGTACTTAAACTATTACACAACTGTCTAAATGTGAATATAACCCAAAAAGGAGAAATAGAAGGAGTAATAAGGTCCTGCGAACGCTGGCATCTACCTTGCAGTCTCTGAAGATAAGCCGACCTAGACTTAACAATCGCCGCGCTCAAACACACGTGGATTCGCACATGAAGTGCAGGGTGTAGTTTGAGTACAACCGACTCAACAAGTAACAATGATAACTAAGGAAATGAGTAGGTATGACGAGCTAAGCAGAAAAATTCAATTAATAATTTTCATAGTTAAGGAATAACATGAGTAAGAGATCAATTTCATAGATTATAACTACTACTAGGCAATTAACTGATAAATGCAACAACAACAAAATAGATGAAACCTCAAAAGCACTGTCACTCAATCCCTCATCCCTCAATGCACACGCTCAATAGGTACCTGCACTCACTAGGGGTGTTCAGACTCCGGAGGGGCTCCTACAACCCAAGCGCTAATCTACACGGACCACTAACGTGCTGAACGGACAACTTACATGCTATTATGTCATATATGGATCTGCACGGACAACTCGTGTGCTATGGTATCAATCTGGATCCGCACGGACAACTCACATGCTATCTTACAATATCTCACAACGGGCCCTCGGCTGTCATGTACCTCTCTAGCCTCACAATTTTCAATAAATAAAGGAAAGCAATCCAAATCAAAGTATTACATTGTATTCATCAAGAAGATAACAGAGACTGAGGCAAACATGTACAAAAATCATTATGACTGAGTATAACTACTGTGAACAGGGATAAAGCCTAAGCATGATCTATAACATGAAGGCAATCAAGTTCTAGCAGATATGAAAGCACATAAACACAAATAAAGGCTATTAGGACTCACAACCTCACGGGACGGACCAAGTCTCAATCTCTCGCGGCGTACACCGAACACGCCCGTCACCTAGCATGGGTGTCACCTCCAAGTAGTCACATGATATAAAATCTCCCGGTTTCATACCCTCAAAACCAGATTTGAAACTCTTACTTACCTTAACAACATAGAATCCTACTCTGGGAAGCTCTCGCCCCTTGACTCGGTCTCCAAAAGCTCCAAATCTATTCACAACCAGTACAATACCATCAACATATGCTAAAGAAATGAATTCCACAAGACAAACTACAAAATTAGGCCAAAAACCTGAAATTGGCTCAAACCCGGCCCCTGGGCCCACGACTCAAAATCGGGTAAAATTCACAAATTACAAACACCCATTCACTCACAAGTCCAACCATACTAGTTTCACTCAAATCCGACTTCGAATCGACATTCAAATCCCAATAATTCATTTTATGAAGTTTCTATAATTTTCCCCAAATTTTCACCTCAAAGTACTAATCAAACGATGAAATCATTGATATATTCATGTATATTAACCAAATCTGAGTTAGAATCACTTACCCCGATGAATTTCTTGAAAAACCTACGAAAAATCGCCACAAACTGAACTCCCTAAGTCCAAAATGTGAAATAATGCCCTAAATACCATTTATATAGTGCACCCTCTGAACTCCACTATGCGGTCCATGAAATTCCAAGCGCGGGCACGCCTCCCAGCTCCTGCGGTCGCATAAAAATGGTGCGGTTGCACCTTTTGGTGGCTGCACTGTCATACTTTAGTATTTTGTTCATAACGTTCTCTATAAATGTCCAAATGATGACTTCTTTATCTTTCTGGAAACTAGACACTAAGGGATACAACTTTCGTTTTTGAATCATCTCAAAATTCATCGTAGATCAAAAGATATAGGCTTCCAAAGTCGGACCAACGGATCTGCAGAACCTTTCCCTGGAGTGCGGCCGTGGCAAAATTAAGCCGTCCGCACCCCTCCTTCACGGCACGCGAAATTCTGCCGAGGTCCGCATTTTCAAAACACCAGAACCATACCAGAGTTCCGGAAATGTCCGGACTCGCTCAAAACTCATCTCGAAACACATCTGAGGCCTCTGGAACCCCAACCAAAGGTACCATCAAGTCCTAAAATACCATACAAACTAAATCGAGCTCTCAAATTACATCAAACAATAACAAAAACATGGATCTCACACCAATCCAAGCTTAATGAACTTGAAACCTCAAACTTCCACAATCGATGCCGAAACCTATCAAACCTCGTACGAATAACCTCAAGTTTTGCACACATGTCACAAATGACACTACGAACCTACTCCAACTCCCGTAATTCCATTCCGACTCCGATATCAAATTTTTCACTGCCGACCGGAAATCTCCAATTTTTCAATTTCGTCAATTCAAGCCTAATTCTACCACGGACCTCCAAATTATATTCCGGACACGCTCCTAAGTCCAAAATCACCTAACGGAGCTATCCGAACCGTAAAAATTCCAATCCGAGATTGTTTACTCATAAGTCAACATCCGGTTGACTTTTCCAACTTAACCTTCTAAATAATAGACTAAGTGTCTAATTCCACTCCGAAACTACTCCGGACCCAAACCTACCAATACGATACAACACAACACATTTGAATAATACATAAAGAAGCAGAAATGGGGGAACATGGCTATAACTCACGAAACGACCAACAAGGTCGTCACAATAATAATAACAATAATAATAATAATAACAATAATAATAATAACAATAACAACAACAACAACAACAAAAACAACAACAACAACAATAATAATAATAATAATAATAATAATAATAATAATAATAATAATAATAATAATAATAATAATAATAATAATAATAATTAGGAAGAATATAGTACTAGGTGCTAAGTTTAACACTAATTTTCAATATCATTAGGGAGAAGACTACTGTTAAAAACTGTCACTACCCAAATTCCCACTGTTGGGACCGTGATGGCGCCTAACGCTGCACTTGCTAGGCAAGCCAACATTAGAGATATACAACATAAAAATCTTGAAACTTGCGGAGAATTACTACGATTCAACATATGATAAATTAATAAAGAAGCGAAAATTCATAATAACACTGCGCATATGATATGTATATATATATTTATCTACCCATGATCCGGAGTCACAACTCACAGACTACTATGATTTATCTACAAGTATTTGGCTGAAAGAAAAGTGTACAACTATTTATGAACTAAGAAAAATAGTAGATGAGCATATAAGAGGGAACTCCAGGAATCTATGGACGTCGGCAGATCTACCTTGGGTCTCCTGAATAGAAGTTAGCTACAAATCTCAGAATCAGCTCGGACCGATACCTTGATCTGCACAGAAAGTGCAAAATGCAGTATCAGTACAACCGACCCCATGTACTAGTAAGTATCGAGCCAAACCTCAGTGAAGTAGTGACGAGGTTAGGACACGACACCACTAACAATCTGAACAGTATAATCATACACATAGCAATAACAACAATAAAAGAAATAAGACAGGAAATATTGGGAGGGGACATGCTGAGGGGTTCACAATATAAGAAATCGGAAACAGTGATATAACCGCATAAATCAAGATGCATGAAACAGATAAAACAAGTAGGAACGGTAAAAGAAATTGCACGACATCACCCTTTGTGCTTTTACTCTCGACCTCACCGTATGCAATAATAAAATGGCACGGCATCACCCTTCGTGCTTTACAATCTTCCTCACTATATAAAATGAAGAAATGGCACGACATCATCCTTCGTGCTTTACACTCTTCCTCACAATATGAAATAAAGTAATGGCACGAAATCACCCTTCGTGCTTTACACCCTTCCCTACCATATGAAATAATGCAAGGCACGACATCACCCTTTATGCTTTACACTCTTCCTCACCAATCAAAGAATCAATAATAATGGATAGATAGAAATATCACAAGGAAATCAGTATTTCATCAATGCTTAATATTACAATATAAATCTCAACATTGAGCCAATATTCAAAAATTACCCAATCTCAGTAAAACCTGATAGAAGTTACCCACATCACAAATGGCTATGCTAAGCATGGACAACATGATTAAAGACTATAACAATTGCAAGAATAGAACTCACTCGCATGCTATGACTCGATAATAACACATAGGTTCTCATCACCTCATCTATACACTGTACTCAACAACCAAATCACATAGCAAATAAGCACATAATACCTAATCCCTCAAGACAAAGTTAGACACGACACTTACCTCGATCCGCAGGCCACTCACTGCTCAAGTACCTTTTCCTCTAGAATTCACCTGCAACCCACTCGTATCTAGTCATAATTAGCTTATTACCATCAATTATCGCTAAAGAAATCAATTTCAATGCACAATTATAGAATTCCCAAATTCCCCCCTAAAAAGTCAAAAAACGACCCCAGGCCCCCTTGGTCAAAACTCGAGGTTCAGAACAAAATCCGTTTACCCATTCAACCCTGAACCCGAGTATGTAATTAGTTCCGGAATCCGACCCCAAATCGAGATATAAATTTCCAAATTTACAAAATCCCCAATTCTCCTAAAATCCCTAATTTCTACCCTTAAAGAACAAGATTTAGGACTAGAAATCTAATGGGTGTTAATGGAAATTGGAGGAAACAAGTTTAAGAAGACAAACCTATGATTTGGTGTTGAATTCCCACTTCAAAAATCGCCTAAGGTTGAGTTATAGTGAAGAAGATATGAAATTTTGAATAATTTGCGTCTTTGAAGTCTGTTTTTAACTGGATAGGTATTCATCGCGTTCGCGAGAAGCCTGTCGCTATCGCTAAGCTTTGGCCCTATTGGTCTACACGTTCGCGAGGTAACCTACGCGTGCGCGAAGGCATATTCCCTCCAAGCCTCCGCGTTCGCGAGCCAGGTGTCGCGTTCGCGTAGAAGGTTACTGACCCCTCCCCCAGGTCCCTTATTCTTCGCATTCGCGAAGGGTAACACCCCCGTTGCTCCGTGTTCGCGACCTAGTCCACGCGTTCACGTAGAGTAAAACCACCCTGCCTAATTTCCCCTTCGCGATCGTGTGAGAGGCTTTGCGATCGCGAAGCACAAAATACCTACGCACCGGAAACAGTTGAAACACCAGAAATTCTAAGTTTGAAACATCCCGTAGCCTATCTAAAACTCACTCGAGCCCTCGGGTCTCCAAACCAAACATGCACACAAGTCTAAAGAAATCATATGGACTCGCTCGTGCGATCAAATCGCCAAAATAACACCTAAAACCACTGATTTAGCACCAAAACCAATGAAATTCTCAAGAACACATTAAAATTACTATTTTCTAGACCGAAGGTCCGAATCACGTCAAATCAACTCCGATTCTTACCAAAATTCACAGACAAGGTAAAAATATCATAACGGACCTGTAACAAGCTCCAAAACCAAAATACGGGCTGATACCAACAAGGTTGAACATTAAGCAAATTCTTTAAAATCATTGATTTTCTGTAATTCAATTTTAGTCCAAAATTAATATCTCGAGCTAGGGACCTCGAAATTCAATTCTGGGCATACGCCCAGGTCCCATATTTTACTATGGACCCACCGGGAACGTAAAAACATGGGTCTGAGTCCGTTTACTCAAAACATTGACCGAAGTCAACTAAAAATCCTTTCTAAGGCCAAAAATCATTATTTTTTCAATTTTTCCACATTAAGGCTTTTCGGAATTACGGCCAGACTGTGCACGCAAATCAAGGAGGGTAAAAATAAGATTTTTAAGGCTAACGAGTGCAGAATAGAGTCCTACCACACGAGATGACCCCTTTGGGTCATCACAAAAATAGTAGGAAAGAAGAATATGAATTGCCCCAACAATTAGATATTCTTAATAAATGGGCTTTCCCATTAGTCATACCTAAGGTTATATACCAATTAGGAACCTTTGAAAAAATAGGTTTAAAACAAGTAGTTAAAACTATTGAAGAAACAATCACTTTAGACAGTGTCACAGTGATCATGCCACTTTTAGATTATTATCTGAAAGTGACTTATCCCCTTATAGGGAGTCACATAGATTTATTCATATAGGATTAATACAAGTTTACTTTAATCCACTTACCTTAAGAGGTTTACCTAAAAGCTTTATAGCAGCTTTCAAAGATGGCAGAAACTAGAACTGGAAAAAGTCTCTGATAGGGACAATACAAAACAGTTTGGCATATAGCCCAGTTTATTTTAATGCTTATCCAAATTTATAAATTTCTTTGAGTGATGAAAACTCTTTAAATGATTTAATACTTAGCATCAAATTACATGGTTATGATTGTTTGCCTGGTATATAAGTAATATGTATCTGTTATAGAATTTATTATAAGTCGTTATATACTTTGAATCCTATGTGCAAAATTATGGATTTTAAAAATGAAACTATTCTTATAGAAACAAATTTTGGTAGATCCAAAATTACTACCAGAAGACCTATTAAATGGGATGAGATTGATTTTCCCAAATAATGTGTCATAGAGGAGGCAGTAGCCCCTCAAAACACTGGTAATACTGAGGTTATAGAAATAGAACAAACCTCAGATGGAACTGTTAAGATCAGGTTCAATGAAACTGCTCAAGCTACGAATGTCAGTTTATCATCTAGATTAATTAGATCCAACTCGTCATATATTTCTCCAATTGATTATGTTGTAGATTTTTCATTTAGAGCATCTACATCACAAATTAGGAAAATAATAGAATTAATCATATAAAAATTGTCACGACCCGAGTTACCCTCCGAATGGTCTCGTGACGGCACCTAGTCTCTACGACTAGGTAAGCCTAAAATTTGCGGAAAATAAGACAAAGCAATAATAGAACAGTAAAGAAGAAACAATACTATAAAATTTAGCCGCTCGACATTTACAACTTTTACTTTCCCAAAAAACCCGGAACATCACAAAGTCACAAACTCTGAACTACTGTAGCTCTATACAAAGGAGTAAGGAAAATGTATCTATATATGTATATCTTCTATAACTATACTGGAGTAGGAAGGAGACTCGTGAGATCCTGCGGACGCGACAGAATTTCCTCGCGGTCTCCTAACAGCTGTTGAGATACGCCTAGCTACTGTACGGTGCACTGGTACCTGGATCTGCACATGGGAAAAATATGCGCAGGAAGGGCGTGAGTACTCCACATTCGGTACTCAGTAAGTGCCAAGCCTAACCCCAATCAAGTAGTGACGAGGTCAGGTGGAGGCCATACTGAGTTTTAAAACAAGACAATTATAATCTAAACAACAAAATATAGATAAGCATTGATAAACAAAGTTAATGGAACTGAAAGAATTAATAACAGAAAAGAGTCCTCGGCTCAGCACAACATATATCCCAACAGTAAACATGAAATGCCGTACAAGGGGAAATCTCCCGGATCTCAGTCCGTAGTCCTAATTTAAATATGCTATGCAGTACAGGAGGAAAGCCCCCGGATCTTAGTCCGTAGTCCCAATTTAAATATGCAATGTAGTACAGGGGGAAAGCTCCCGGATCTCAGTCCGTAGTCCCAATTTAAATATGCAATGCGGTACAGGGGGAAAACTCCCGGATCTCGATTCGTAGTCCCAATTTAAATATGCAATGCAGAAGTATGTCTGATACAACTTAATTAAATAGTTCAGGAAAATCAACGGGCAAGAATACAGTAAAACTACCTATGCATGGTGCAACTAGTAGCAATTAAGAGGAAATCAAGTAAGGACAGGTGGGCATGCTTATTCTTAAGCTAACTACTCAATTAAGACAGGGAACAATAATAAAGGAATGAAAATGAGTGATGCCATGGGAGGAAAAAGTGAATTTTAGCAACTATGACCCGTGTACGTGCTTGTCACCTCACGTACACGACGTCCACGTAACAAAATCAGTATAAAAATGCTTAACGGGAAGTCCCCAACACAGAGTTAGGCAAGCCACTTACCTTGACTGCGCTAATCAACTCAATACCACGCTCTTTCCATGAGTATCCGACTCCGGTTGGCCCAAATCTAATAAATTCAATTGCATAATGTAAATAACACTTTAAGGAATCAAATATCTAAATAAATTCGAAGCTAATATGCGAAATTAGGAATTCGCCCAAAAAGTCCCCCGGGCCCACGTCTCGGAATCGGGTAAAAATTATATTTTCCGGACACCCATTCACTCACGAGTCTAAACATATGAAAATCTCTCAAATCGGAGGTAAAAACCCCAATCAAAACTCAATAATTTGGTCTATGAAGTTTATCTAAATTTTCCTAATCTTCCACCCAAATTCGAATTCTAAGGACCAGATTAAGTTAGGAATCATGGAAATTGATCTAAGTAGGTTAGAAATCATTTAACCAAGTTACCCAGGTGCAAAAGTCTTCAAAAAACGCCCTTCCCGAGCTCCAAAATTCGAAAATGGAGAAAATAGGCTTAAACCCTCGAAATGGGTTTTAATATTCTGCCCAGGCCTAAATTGTGAAGTGCGATCGCGGACATACGGATGCGATCGCATAGAGTAAGCCTCACCCCCCTTAAAATGGACACTGTGCGGACGCAAAATAGCACTTACGATCGCGGAGCGCACCGGACTGGACCCTATGCGTTCGCAGCTAGGCTCACGCGAACGCATAGAGAAAAACTCCCCCTGCCCGGCCCAACGACCTTATGCGGTCGCGACCCCCCTGCTGCGATCGCACTGACCAAAAATAGTTGGGCCCAAACTTGTTCTATGCGATCGCGGCCCAAAACACGCGATCGCACTGAATGATTACCTGCTGCTTTAAAAACCAGAAAAACAGCTGAAGACTAGACCAAAAATATGCTCGTTTGAACACCCGAAACACACCCGAGGCCCTCGGGACCTCAACCAGAACTACCAATCAACCCTAATACCTCATTCAAATTTGGCCAGGCCTTAAAAACACGTCTCATAACATAAAAATCATTAAATATGCATGATTCAAGCCTAAGAACTTATGAAATTTCTAAAATCCACATTCGATGCCGAATCACGTCTAAACTCGTCCGAATGACCTCAAATTTTGCACACAGGTCACAACTGGCATTACGGACCTGCGGTCGCTTTCAGAATTCCATTCCGAGTCCGATATCAAAATTCCACCCATCGGCCGAAGTCGCCGAAATTCTAACTTTCGCCAATTCAAGCCTAAATCTACAACCGACCTCGAAAACACATTCCGAACTTGCTCCTAACCCCGAAATCACCCAAAAGAGCTAACGGAGTCGACAGAATTCCATTCTGGATTTGTCTTCACACAGTTCTAGCTACGGTCCGATTTCTAAAGCTAATATTCACATTAAAGGACTATGTGTCCAAAATCACTCCGAATTTCACCACTCAACGCTCCAACAAGTTTCAATAACACAACTAGACATGGGAGAAGCATTTATTAGGGGACCATGGGGCTAACTCTCAAAACGACCGACTGGGTTGTTACAAAAATTTGTCAGGATAATATTGTTAAGGTTAACTCAGACCTTGACCCAACTGCATCCAAAATGGATTTTTCAAATGGTTTAAATGGATAAAAACCATATAGATTTTAGTCCGGGTTCACCGACAAGAAAAATGATTTGTGAAGAATTTAAAAAGCCCAGATGGGAACTTTTTAGAAAATGATTTTTTGATAACTTTAATGATGAGTAAATAACTTTATTGAGAAATGATATTTATAATGACATAAGCAAGAAAAATAAGATAATTTCTTTTGTTCCATGGTTTATTTCCAAACATGTGCTAATTATATTTCGATATTAGAAAGAGATTATCAGCTCACTAGTGGAGAAGTTTCTAAATTAGTTTTTCCACCAAAACAATCTTTTCAAATAGGAGAAAATGATAAAGTAGTATATCTCACTTCTTTTTCAAAATTATTTGAAAATGATACTGCTATGATTTCGGCTAAGAATTTTAATACTATGCTCACACAAGATAATTATACTAATATGCATGTTAGTATTTTGGGTGAACAAATTGCTTCATTACATGAAACATTGGACACGCTAATAGCTGAAGTCCATAAAATTCCTCAAACGGATACAAAAGGCAAAGAACAAATTGCTACTACAAGTATTCAACCACCACATGAGATCAATGATTTTAAATTAAAAAGTATAGAAGACCTTGAAGAACTTCTCAATAAGAAGTTTAGTGATTTAAAGTTAATCCTTTAAATTTAGAGCATATGTCTGATGAAGACAAAAAATTGAAGGTCTTGGATGAGATTAATAAGATCTCTAAAAAATATGCTCGAAAACCAGTCCAAAGGATATTCTATTATCCAAGACCTAACCCACAAGATGTTATCTTGGAAGAACTTGATAGTGAACATTACCATCAAGGTTATAGTGGAACAGACATCTATGAATGGAATATAGATGGCCTTACAGATAGAAAAATTTATACGACAATACATAGAATGCTTATGTACAGTACTAACTGTAAAGTAAATAAGAATACGGAAAAAGCTATTGCTGAAATGATAATAGCTGGTTTTACTGGTCAACTAAAAGGATGGTGGGACAATTTTCTCACGAATGACCATAGATATCTTATTATGAGTTCTGTCAAAACAGAGGATGGAAAGGATGTACAAAATACTATCTATTAATTAATTATGAATTTGTAGAGCATTTTTCTGGAAGATGGCCCGAAAATAGTGAGACCATAAGAACTATGCTTCAAACTCTTAGATGTAAAACCTTAACATCGTTTAGATGTTAAAAATATGTTTTCTTATCCAATGGAATTACCAGAGTGTAATAGCACTCATTAGAAGTCCAAATTTATTGATGGACTCCCTCCACTTTTTGTTGAAAGGGTTAGATAATAGAGACTGAGGTAAACATGTACAAGAATTGCGATGACTGAGTATAACTATTGTGAGCATTAATAAGGCCTAAGCATGATTTCTAACATGAAGGCAGTCAAGTTCTAGCAGACATGATAGCACATAAACACAAATAAAGTCTATTAGGCTTCACAGCCTCACAGGACGGACCAAGTCTCAATCCCTCACGACGTACACCCACACGCCCATCACCTAGCATGGGTGTCACCTCCAAACAGTCACATGATATCAAATCTCTGGGTTTCTACCCTCAAAACCAGAACTAAAACTGTTACTTACCTTAATAACGTAGAATCCTACTCCGGGATTCTCTCACCCCTCGACTCGGTCTCCAAAAGCTCCGAATCTATTCACAACCAGTACAATACCATCAACATATGCTAAAGAAATGAATTCCACAAGAAAAATTACAAAATTAGGCTAAAAACCCGAAATTGGCTAAAACCCGGCCCCCGGGATCACATCTCAAAACCCCACAAAAATTACAAAACTAGGAAGCTCATTCACTCACGAGTCTAACCATACCAAATTCATCAAAATTTGACTCTGTTTGGTCCCTCAAATCCTCACCCCAAACTCTCCAAAATCTCAAGCTCTAACCCTTCAACTTCACCCCAAATTCCCACTAATAACATGATTAAACAATGGAAATCATCATAAACACGAGTATTAGGGCTTAAGTGACTTACCTGAGTGATAACCCTCGAATTCCTCTCCAAAATCACTGCCCAAAGCTCAAAAACCGACTAAAAATGGTGAAGAATGGGATAAAATTCGCGAAGTGTGGTATTTATATATTCTGTGCAGGTTTCCCGCACCTGCGGCCCTTTTTATGCACCAACGGTACCGCACATGCGGCCCACACGACCGCACCTGCGGAAATCACTTGAATGCCCAGGTTTCACACCTGCGGGCTCGCAGGTGCGGCCATGACCTGCGCACCTGCGCTCTACTCCAGCCTGCCCTTTCCGCATCTGCGATCAACCTACCGCTCCTGCGACCCTCGCACATGCGGTTCTCCATCCGCAGGTACGGAAAAACACCAGCAGATCAATACACCACCAAAACAACACTTCCAACTCAAAATTTCAATCCGTTAAATCACCCGAAACACACCCAAGGCCCTCGGGACCTCAACCAATGATACCAAACAGTCCTATACCAATATACAAACTTAGTCAAACCCTCTAACACTCAAAACAACACCAAAACACCAAATTACCCTCGGATTCAAGCCTAAGAACTTCTAAACTTCCAAATTTTGCAAACGACGCCGAACCTACCAAACCTCGTCCGAATGACCTCAAATTCTGCACACACGTCACAAATGACACTACAAACCTACTCCAACTTCCAGAATTCCATTTCGACCCCGATGCCTAATTTTTCACCGCCGACTAAAATCACCAAACTCCTAACTTTCGCCAATTCAAGCCATTTTCTTTACGAACTTCCAAATTACATTCCGGACACGCTTCTAAGTCCAAAATCACCTAACAGAGCTATCCAAACCATAAAAATCCCAATACGATATCGTTCACACATATGTCAACATTCGTTTGACTTTTCCAACTTAAGCTTCCTAATAAGAGACTAAGTGTCTCATTTCACTCCATAACCACTCCGGACCCGAACCAACCAACCCGATACCATACGATAGTTGAATAATACATGAAAAAGCATAAATGGGGGAAACATGGCTATAATTCTCGGAACGACCGGCCGGGTTGTTACATCCTTCCCCTCTTAAACAAACGTTCATCCTCGAACGAGTCTACAAACATAACTGGAGTCTCAAATAGGTGTGGATATCTGCTCCGCATCTCCGCATCTCCCGCTCGGTCTCCTAGGCAGCCTCCTCTACGGGCTGACCTCTCCACTACACCTTCACTGAAGCTATGCCCTTTGATCTCAACTTTCGGACCTGCTGATCCAAAATTGCCACCGGCTCCACATCATAAGTAATATCACCCTCCAACTAAACCGTGCTAAATTCCAAAACATAGGACGGATCGCCAACATACTTCCAAAAAATGGAAACATGGAATATCAGATGCACACTCGACAAACTAGGTGGAAAGGAAAGCTTATAAGCCATCTTCCCTATCTTCTGAAGCACCTCAAAAGGTCCAATGAACCGGGGGCTCAACTTACCCCTCTTCCCAAACCTCATAACACCCTTCATGGGTGATACCTTCAGCAAGAACTTCTCCCCAAGCATAAATGACACATCCCGAACCTTCCTATCCGCATAGCTCTTCTGCCTAGACTGCACCGTGCGAAGCTAATCCTGAATCAACTTCACCTTGTCTAAGGCATCCTGGACTAAATCTACACCCAATAGCCTAGCCTCACCCGACTCAAACCATCCAACTGGAGATCTACACCTCCTCCTATATAAAGCCTCGTACGGATCCATTCGGATACTCGACTGATAGCTGTCGTTATATGCAAACTCCGCAAGTGGAAGAAACTGGTCCCATGAACCCCCAAAGTCAATAACACAAGCACGCAACATGTCCTCCCGTATCTGAATCAGATTGTCCGTCCTTCTGAGGGATAAAAGCTGTGCTCAGCTCAACTTGAGTACCCAACCCTCACTGCACGGCCCTCCAAAATTGCAATATGAACAACCTTGCAGGCGAACAACCTCTCGGATATAAATCTTAGCCAACCGCTCTGAAGTATAAGTAGTACGAACAGGAATGAAGTGCGCAGACTTGGTCAGCCGATCGACAATAACCCAAATAACATCAAACATCCTCGAAGTCCATAGGAGTCCAACTACAAAGTCCATGGTGATCCGCTCCCACTTCCACTCCGGAATATCTAACCTCTGAAGCAAGCCACCCGGTCTTTGATGCTCATACTTAACCTGCTGACAATTGAGACACCGAGCTACAAACCCGACTATATCCTTCTTCATCCACCTCCACCAATAGTGCTATCTCAAATCACGGTACATATTCGCGGCACCTGGATGGATGGAATACCGCGATCTGTGGGCCTCCTTAAGAATCAACTCCCGAAGCCTATTTACATTAGGCACACATATCCGTCCCTGCATCCTCATCACACCATCATCACCAATAGTCAATCCATAGCATCACCTCGCCGGACTCTATCCTGAAGAACGAGCAGGTGGGGGTCATCATACTGACGCTCCCTAATACGGTCATAAAGAGAAGACCTGGAGACCGTGCAAGCCAACACCCGACTAGGCTCCGAAATATCCAATCTCACAAGCTGGCCCGCTAAGGCCTGAACATCCAATGCCAAAGGTCTCTCCGCTATAGGAAGATAAGCTACACTAACCAAGCTCTCCACCCGACGACTCAAAGCGTCAGCTACCACATTGTCCTTCTTCGGATGGTATAAAATAGTGATATCATAGTCCTTAAGAAGCTCCAATCATCTCCAATGACGCAAATTAAGGTCCTTCTTCTTGAACAGATTCTGTGGACACTGGTGATCAGTATAAATCTCACAATGAACCCCATACAAATAATGACTCCAAATCTTCAAGGCGTGAACAATGGATGCTAACTCAAGATCATACATCGGATAATTCTTCTCATGGGTCTTCAACTAGCATGAGGTATAGGCAATCACCCTACCCTTTTGCATCAAAACACCACCAATGCCTATCCTCGAGGCATCACAATACACAGTATAAGAACCTGAAGTTGATGGCAGAACTAACAGTGGAGCTGTGGTCAAAGAAGTATTGAGCTTCTAACTCTCCTCACACTTTTCCAACCATCTGAATGGGGAACTTTTTTGAGTCAATTTGGTCAAGGGCTAAGCAATAGATGAAAATCCCTCCACGAAGCGACGATAATAACCTGCCAATCCAAGAAAACTCCTAATCTCCGTGGCTGAGGACGGTCTAGGCCAACTCTGCACCGCCTCTATCTTCTTTGGATCCACCTGAATACCCTCACTGGACACCACGTGCCCCAAGAATGCTACCGAACCAAGTCAGAACTCACACTTGGAGAACTTTGCATAAAGATTCTCCTCCCTCAGTCTCTGTAATACAATCCTCAAATGCTGAGCATGCTCCTCCTGGCTACGAGAGTACACCAGGATGTCATCAATGAATACAATAATGAAGGAGTCCAAATATGGCTGGAATACACTGTTCATCAAATGCATGAACGCTGTTGGGGCATTGGTCAGCCCAAAAACATCACCAAGAACTCATAATGGCCATAACGGGTCCTGAAAGCTGTCTTAAGAATATCTGAATCCCGAATCTTCAACTGGTGATACCCGGACGTCAAATCAATCTTGGAGAACACCCTCGCTCCCTGAAGCTGGTCAAATAAATCATCAATATGACGCAAATGATACTTGTTCTTGACTGTGACGTTGTTCAACTGCCCGTAGTCAATGCACATTCTCATGGAACCATCTTTCTTCTTCACAAATAGGACCGGTGCACCCCAAGGTGACACACTAGGCCGAATAAACCCCTTATCAAGGAGTTCCTGAAGCTACTCTTTCAATTCCTTCAGCTCTGCTGGTGCCATACGATATAGTGGAATAGAAATGGGCTGAGGTGCCAACACCAAATCAATACCAAAGTCAATATCCCTGTCAGGCGGCATGCCCGACAGGTCTGCAGAAAACACATCCGGAAAATCACATACCACCGAAACAGAATGAATGGAAGGAGTCTCTATGCTAACATCTCTCACAAAAGTCAAGTAAGAGAGACAACCTTCTCAACCATACACCGATCCTTCAAATATGAAATCATCCTCCTGGGTACATTTTCTGTAGAACCCCGTCACTCTACCCTCGGACATCCTGGCATTGCTAATGTCACGGTCTTAGCGTGACAATCTAGAACAACATGAGATGGAGATAACCAATCCATACCCAATATAACATCGAAATCAAAAATACTGAGCAACATAAGGTCCACTCAGGTCTCTCGACCCCCAATAGACACCACACATGACCGATATACACGATCCACAATAATAGTATTTCCCACTGGAGTAGATACATGAACAGATGAAACTAAAGAATCACGGAGCATATCCAGAAAATGAGCGAAATACGAGGAAACATATGAATATTTAGAACCAGGGTCAAATAGTACAGAGGCATCTATGTGACAGACTGAGACAATACTTGTTATCACAGTATCTAAAGCAATAGCATCTAGCATGGCTAGGAGGGCATAGAAACGGGCCTGGCTACCCCCCGATCTGCCTCCCATCTCGGGAGACCCCTAGTTGATTAGGCTCCGCCACTTAGCTGGCTGAGATCCACCCCTAGCTGGCGTGGCAGGTGGTGGAGGAACTGGTGCTGGTGCCGTCGGTCGAGTACTCCACTGTGGAGTCCCACCCAACAGCCTAGGGCAATCCCTCATAATGTGACCAAAGTCCCCGCACTCGAAACAACCCCTCCTCTGACGAAACTGCTGCTCCTGATGCCCAAAAGAACTACCCGGGGATACCTGAGCGGACGGGGCATGATGAGAACTCTACGCTGGCAGTGCACCAAATGACGACTGGCCCTGCTGATGACTATGAGAACCATGGCCAGATAATGCACCACGGTGAAATGGGCAAGCTGACTGAGCATGCCTGAATGGACGGCCTCTGCCATGTTGAAACTGACCCCCAAAAGGAGCACCACTGAATCCACCTAGTCCCCAAGGCCTCTTGGCCTCCCTCTCAACCCTCTCCTGACCACGAACCATCTCAATCTTTCGAGAAGTGTCGACAACCTCATCAAAGGTAGCACCAGACACCCTCTCTCGGGTCATAAGCAACCGTAGCTGAAAAGTGAGACCATCTAAAAACCTCATGATCCTCTCCCTATCTGTGGGAACCAACCAGATAGCATGACAAGCCAACTCCAAGAATCGCATCTCATACTGCGTCACAGACATATCACCCTACCGAAGCTGCTCAAACTGTCAGTAAGGGGTGCTGTGCCAACAACCTACGCCTCTCGTAAGTCTCCCACCATCGGAGTGCAGCCCTATAAAACTGAAATGTAGTAACTGATACCCCACATGTCTCCAGAACACCAGCCGTGCAGGGTATCCCCTGGCACATGTCCAAGAAATCTTAGGCATCCTCTCTCTCTGTTGAAAGGTGGAGGCTGGAGTCTCCCAAACCTCTCCAACCTACGCTGTTCATCCTCTGGCTTAGCAGGAACTACATGCTCTTGAGTAGATGCAACCGGCTGGGCTGGTGGTGCCCCCAGTGTCTGGAGTCCCTGAACAACCTAATCCGGTGTGCGGGCGGCGAGGTCTGGGTGCCTCCCCCGGCCTGAGAAGTGGCTGCGATCGTAGTAATTGAGACCGCCTGAGCCAGGCTAGTACATGCTGACAGAATCTGGGCGAGGGCCTCTTGAAGGCCAGGAATCACAATATGCACAGGTGGTGCCTGAGCTTGTCCTGTTGGAACATCTACCACGGGGACCTGGTCCTGATCTGGGACAACTGGGGGATCTATAGGTGCTGCCTCAACTGCTGCACGAGCGATGTCTCTTCCCTTACTACGGCCTCTGCCACGGCCTCGACCTCTCGCGGCCCTAGCTGGTGGTACTGGTGGCTGGCGCTCCTGACCGGTAACACGAGTTCTCACCATCTGTGAGAGAATGAAATAACATATGTTTAGTTATCAGAATAAATAGATCGCACGGTAAGAATCCAAGCATGTGAAATTTTCCTAAGGGTTCTTCAGCCTCTCGAAAATTAGCATAGATGTCTCCGTACCAATCCGCAAAACTGTACTAACCCGCTCATGACTCGTGAGACCTATGTAACCTAGGCTCTGATACCAACTTGTTACGACCCAAATCTAAAACCTGTCGTGATGGCACCTATCGTGATACTAGGAAAGCCTATTTATCCTAAAATACTACCAATTCGATTATAAGAGTTAAGTAAATATACTTTCAATAACAGAAATTCTCATAAAACCAAGCTAAACTCAAATTTGAAAATAAAATGTGGAAAACAAGCCCTAAACATCGGGGTGTCGCTAAGTCACGAGCGTCTAAGTACTTAAACTATTACACGATTGTCTAAATGTCAATACAACCCAAAAGGAGAAATAAAAGGAGTAAAAAGGTCTTGCGGACGCTGGCAGCTACCTTGCAGTCTCCAAAGATAAGCCGACCTGGACTCAATGTAGAATCCTACTCCGGGATGCTCTCGCCCTTCAACTCGGTCTCCAAAATCTCCGAATCTATTCACAACTAGTACAATACCATCAACATATGCTAAGGAAACGAATTCCACAAGAAGAACTACAAAATTAAGCCAAACCCGAAATTGGCTAAAAACCGGCTCCTGGGCCCACATCTCGAAACCCAACGAAAATTACAAAACTAGGAAGCTCATTCACTCATGAGTCTAACCATACCAAATTCATCAATATACGACTCCGTTTGGTCCCTCAATCCTCACCTAAAACTCTCCAAAATCTCAAGCCCTAACCATTCAACTTCACCCCAAATTCCCACTAATAACATGATTAAACAATGGAAAATCATCATAAACACGAGTATTAGGGCTCAAGTGACTTACCTCACTGAAAACCCTCGAATTCCTCTCCAAAATCACTGCCCAAAGCTCAAAAATTGACTAAAAATGGTGAAGAATGGGATAAAATTCGCGAAGTGTGGTATTTATACATTCTGCCCAGCTTTCCCACATCTTCGACCCTTTTTCTGCAATAGCGGTACCGCATCTTCGGCCCACACGACCACACCTGCGGAAATCACTTGAATGCCAAGCTTCCGCACCTACGCCAAGGTTTCGGACCTGCAGGCTCGTAGGTGTGGCCATGACCTACGCACCTGCGCTCTACTCCAGCCTGCCCCTTTCTGCATATGCAATCAACCTACTGCTCCTGCGACCCTCGCACTTGCGGCTCTCCAACTGCAGGTGCGGAAAATCACCAGCAGATCAAGACACCAGCAAAACAACACTTCCAACTCAAAATTTCAGTCCGTTAAATCACCCAAACCACACTCGAGGCCCTCGGGACCTCAACCAATGATACCAACCAGTCCTATACCAATATACGAACTTAGTCGAACCCTCGGAACACCCAAAACAACACCAAAATACCAAATTACCCTCGGATTCAAGCCTAAGAGCTTCTAAACTTCCAAATTTCGCAAATGACGCCGAAACCTACCAAACCTCGTCCGAATGACCTCAAATTTTGCACACACGTCACAAATGATACTACAAACCTACTCCAACTTCTAGAATTCCATTTTGACCCCGATATATAATTTTTCACTGCCGACCAAAATCACTAAACTCCCAACTTTTGCCAATTCAATCCTTATTCCACCACGGACCTCCAAATTACATCCCGGACGTGCTCCTAACTCCAAAATCAATTAATGGAGCTATCCAAACCATAAAAATCTCAATCCGAGATCGTTCACACATAAGTGAACATCCGGTTGACTTTTCCAACTTAAGCTTCCTAATAAGAGACTACGTGTCTCATTTCACTCCAAAACCACTCCAGACCCGAACCAACTAACCCGATACCATACAATATAGTTGAATAATACATGAAGAAGCATAAATGGGAGAAATGGGGCTATAAATCTCGGAGCGACCGGTAGGGTCGTTGCAGTAGAGTAGGCTATTATGCTAAAGATTGTAAAGTCAAGAATAAAATCAAAGCTCTTAACTTAGATGATAATATCGAGGATTCTCTTTTCAAAATTCTTTTACAGTACTCTCCAGAAATTTCTGATAATAGTGATAGGGATGAATCATTAAATGATGAAGATTTTTGAGTACTTCAAGAAGAGAATTATATTTCATCTTCTTAAGATGAGCAAGGACCATGTGATAAAGGAAAATGATCAAAACAATGTTATAGCACTGACGATGATCTTTATAGTATTTATTCCCATTTTAAAGACTTGGATATCAACGTTTTGACCAACGACAGTGTACTGGAATTGTTAAGGGTTATTAAGGACCCTAAATTAAGATCCTAGATCATTGATAAAGTACCTACAAGCTCAGAAATAGTAGGTACAGAGATGGAAGAAATTACACAACAAAAGGGACCATATACCATGTCCGATATTAAGAGAATGATTAGAGAAAAATCCCAACCTAATAGGATGGCTACTGTTCAAGATTTGAGTATTGAGATTAATAATCTCAAGAAAGAAGTCTCAGAGTTAAAGACTTGTAATATAGCCTTGGATGAAAGAATTTTTAAGTAAAATTCTGACACTGAGATCAAAAGAGAATTCAGTACTCATATTACTGAAAAAGATATAGAAGTAGGCACATCTGGTGAAGAGGCTATTATCAAATTACTAGGAGCTATTGATTATGTAGATGATGAATTTTTGCAAAAACTCCAGTATTTTACTACTCAAAAGTTTTTAATAAAAATAACTCTTTTAATAGATTATAATTTTAAAAGAGAATTTACTACTTTATTTGACAGTGGAGGATTAAAGTTGTATAAAAGAAGCATTAATACCTTCAAGATATTTTCATAAAACTACCCATATATTAAGAAATACTAGTGGTGGTCAAATGGGTATTTCGTATAAATTTCCTAGGGCTTATGTTTTCCAAAACATAGTTTGTATACCAGAAAGTTTTGTTCTAGTAAAGGATATAGCTCAAGGTGTAATACTAGGAGTTCCTTTCTTTCATAAATTCATTCCTTTTTCAAACTGTGATACAAAAAGTTTTACCGGAACTTTTAATGGGAAAGGAATTACTTTTGAGTTTATAACTCAGCCAATTCAAAGATATTTTGTCACGACCCCAAATCCTAAGCCGGCCGTGATGGCGCCTATCATGGAACTAGGCTAGCAACCATTTCAGATTATCAATATATTTCATAATTTCCCAAAATTAGAAGATTTTAAAATAGCAGAGTGAGATGAATAAATTATACACTTCCCCAAAACCTGGAGTCAACTGTCATGAGCATCTAAGACTGTAAATACAATGTACAATGAGATGACTTGCTACTACAAAGCCTGGAGTACAAATGACAAAAATATGAACTGAGGAAAAGAAAGGAGGTGAGCTAGGGACGCTGAGCAGCTACCTCGATCCTCGAACAACTCCAAGCTCGTCCAGAAATCAGCTAGTGAGATGGTCCGGTACCTGGATCTGCACATAGAGGTGCATGGAGTAATGTGAGTACGCCAACTCAGTAAGTAATCAAAGTAACTAAAAACTTGAGTGTAGTGACGAGCATTTATAAATCATGTAAAACCATATAATGAATAACAGTGGAAATGAATAAATCAAGTCAGGAATCCACAATTCCGAATATTTCATAAAACTCCGGTTTCCATTTAAAAATCTCGTATAAAAATATTTATCCAACATTTATCATCAGAGGCTCAGTGTAAACAAGAGTGAAAACAACATTTTCATAAAATATAAGCCCCTCGGGCGCACTATCACTCACAATAAAGCCTGTCGGGAAAGCCTCTCAGTCACTCGTGACTCTACTATCAGTATCTCATGCTCTCACTTAAACACTCGTACTCACCAAGTACCATGAAAACACACAACTGCTGCGGCGGGCAGCCCACTCCACTACATATATATATATATATATAATGTGCAACCCGATCCTTATAACATGCACTGCGGGGTGCAGCCCGATCCATATAATAATCGACTGCGCTCACTAGGGGTGTACAGACTCCTGGAGGGGCTCCTTCAGCCCAAGCGCTATATCTGCTGCGGCGTGCAGCCCGATCCAATATGTACATTGTTGCGACGTGCAACCCGATCCATATATAACATATATTGCTGCGGCGTGCAATCCGATCCATATATATATAATCTATATTGCTGCGACGTGCAGCCCGACCCATAACTATCCTCACATACTCGGCGCTCGGCCTGACTCATTCATCCTCACAAGCCAATTGGGAAATTCATCTCAACTCGCGGGACTTAGCCCAAAATACTTTTTAGAGTCTTCAAAGCAGTGTGATAACAGTGAAAATAACAACAAGTAGGAAACATGACTGAGTTCACAATTGTTCTATCAGGATAGTGGTAGAATAGTGTAAAAGTATCTCTGAGGGTCTAAACAGGTCGGCACAAGGCCCTAATCATGGAAAATACCCCTGAGGGTCCAAACAGGTCGGCACAAGGTCCCAAACATGGAAAATACCCCTGAGGGTCTAAACAGGTCGGCACAAGGCCCCAAACATTGCTCACAACCCATAAACGAGTATAAACTTCTGAAAAACAGGATGTCATAAGGTTTCAAATCGAATATGCGGCTTAAATAGTCGCTACGGGACGGACCAAGTCACAATCCCTATCGGTGTACGCCCCCACGCTCGTCATCTAGCATGTGCATGTTATACCCTCAGGTTTAGAGTTACAATCGTTACTTACCTCAAAACAACCCAAAAGCTACTCCGCAATGCGCTTGCCCCTAGAATTGGCTCCCAAATGCTCCGAATCTAACCAAAATCAGATTAACATCATCAATATACGGTAACGGAACAAAACCCAATCGAAAGATATAAATTTTAACACAATTCTCAAAATTCGACCAAATCCGAGCCCCGAGCCCACGTCTCGGACTTCAATAAAATTTACATCACTAGAATCCCCATCCTCCCACAATTCTATACATACCAAGAACACCACAGTCATACCACAATTTCCCACTCAAATCACCAAAAGAATTTCCAAATTTTTCCTCTCATTCTTCCCCACTTTTCTTCTTTAATTCCTTCAATTTCAAGCCTAATCCGTCACAAAATAACATAGAAATGAGTTTTTAATCCGGGAAACTAATCTCCATTGAAGACCCTCGAATTCCTCCTTCAATTTGCTCTAAAACAAGCTCAACACGCATGCAACAATGGAAGAAATGCCCAAAATTTCACGGAGGCAGTTATTTATACTTTCTGTCCAGTTATTCTGCACCTACAGAAAATTTTTCGCACCTGCGGTCCCAGGTGCGCACCTGCTATAATCCACTAACAGTCCAATTCTCGCACCTGCGGCTTCGCAGGTGCGGCCCATGCCTCACACCGGCGGATTCC
Organism: Nicotiana knightiana; assembly: GCA_005239525.1. NCBI lineage: Eukaryota > Viridiplantae > Streptophyta > Magnoliopsida > Solanales > Solanaceae > Nicotiana > Nicotiana knightiana. The sequence continues at coordinate 47,772 of ML424856.1, forward strand.
TCCAGCCTGGCCTCTTCTCGCACCTGCGCAATGATCTTCGCACCTGTGGCCACGCATCTGTGGCTCCCTGTCCGCAGGTGCGGCCACACCAGTAAAACAACACCAGCAGCTATTTGTTGCAAATTCCTAAGTCCAAACCTCCGCTAACCATCCAAAATCAATCCCGAGCCCCTCGGGGCCCCAACCAAACATACCAAAACATCCCATAACTTCATTCAAACTTAGTCGAGCCTTCGAAATACCAAAAACAACGCAAAAACACTAAAATCACATCAAATTCAAGCCTATGAACTTTGAAACTTCTAAATTTCGCCAATGATGCCGAAACCAACCAAATCACATCCGATTGACCTAAAAATTTGCACACATATCCAAAATGACATTACGAACCTGCTCCAACTATTAGAATTCCATTCCGACCCCTATATCCTATTTTCCTCTACCGACCGGAAATCGCCAAAAATTAACTTTCGTCAATTCAAGCCTAATTCTACACCGGACATCAAAACTTCATTCCGAACATACTCCTAAGTCCCAAATCACCTAACAAAGCTATCCGAGCCATAAAATCTACATTCCGAGGTTGTTTACCAATAAGTCAACTCCCAGTTGACTTTTTCAACTATTAAGCTGCTTTAAGAGACTAAGTGTCTTTGTTTTCACCACGACCACTCCGAACCCGAACCAACCGATCCAATACAACATAAATAGGCTAAGCAGAATATGATAAAGTAGAAACGGGGGAAACAGAGATAATCTCACGGAACGACCGACCGAGTCGTTACATATTTGAATGAAATTATTTCGAATAATATTTCTGCAAAAGCCAAACAAATTAATTTTCTAAAAAATGAAATTTGTTCACTAACGATTGGTCAGGATTTAAAAAATCCTAAGCTAACAGAAAAAATTGGTTTTCTTAAAAATCAATTTTCCATACAATTTTGTGGGGACCATCCAAATCAATTTTGGAATAAAAAGAAGCATAAATAAGTCTTCCTTATGAAGAAAATTTTTCTGAGGATAATATTCCCACTAAGGCTATACCTTGTCAAAAGAACTCTAATTATCAAGAGTTATGCAAAAAGGAAATTGATTCCTTACAACAAAAAAATTTAATAAGACCCTCCAAGTCCAAATGGTCTTGTACTGCTTTCTATGTTAATAAACATGCAGAACAGGAACGAGGAGTTCCTAGATTAGTCATTAATTATAAACCCCTTAATAAAGTTTTAAAATGGATTAGATACCCTATTCCAAATAAAAATGATTTACTAGATAGATTGCACGATGCCTTAATATTTTTAAAATTTGATTTAAAATCAGGATATTGGCAAATTCAGATTGCAGAATCAGATAGATATAAAAATGCTTTTAATGTCCCAATGGGTCAATACGAGTGGAATGTGATACCCTTTGGTTTAAAAAATGCCCTTTCTGAATTTCAGAAAATTATGAATGATATTTTTATCCCTTATACGGATTTTATAATTGTTTATATAGATGATATTTTAGTATTTTCAAAAAGTATTTGTAATGACCCGACCGGTCGTTTCGAGAGTCATAGACCCTTTTCCTCCATTTCTATTTATTTGTATGTTGTTCAATCTTATTATGTTGCCTTAGGTTGGTTGATTCGGGTTCAGAGTGATTTTGGAGGGAAATGACACACTTAGTCTCTTAATTTGGATATTTAGTTGGAAAAGTCAATCGGAAGTTGACTTATGAGTAAACGGTCTTGGATTAGGGTTTTTATTGTTTGGATAGCTTCGTTAGGTGATTTTAGACTTAGGAGTGTGTTCGGAATATAATTTGGAGGTCCGNATATATATATATATATGGATCGGGCTGCATGCCGTAGAGATATATGGATCGGGCTGCACGCCGCATTGATTTTGGGTCGGGCTGTGTGCCACAACGATATAACGCTTGGGCTGTAGGATCCCCTACGGATTCTGTACACCCTCAGTGAGCACATGTACCTACTGTGTGCAAGTGCTGAGTGACGAGTGATTGGGAGGCTTGCCCGAGGGGCTTGTTGATGAAATCATTATTTCAACCCTATTTTTATATTGAGCCTTTATTGAAAATACTGAAGATATTCGTATGTGTTTCCATTGGAACTGGAGTTTTAAATGATATTTTGACTTGAACACTGATTTGACACTTGTCGTTTCACTAAGACTTCAAAATCTTGAACTTTATGTGATTTTACTGCTCGTCACTACACTCGGCCTTTATTTATAGTTGTTACTTACTGAGTTGGCATACTCACGTTACTCCCTGCACCTTGTGTGCAGATCCAGGTGCCACAGGACATCCGAGTGAGTGCTGATTCTTCCTCAGTTCATTCTGGAGCTTAGCAAGGTAGCTGCACGACGATCGCAGCCTTGCTCTTCTCCCTCCTATCTTATGTTGTTCATTTTTATTAGTCTTCTCTTGTCATTTTGAGTAACTGTACCAGACTTTTATCCTAGATGCTCATGACTAGTGACACCCGAGGTCGGGACGTTGGTTTATATTTGTGTACTTTTACTTGTTTGAAATTTTTTAATGGCGCACCATCAGGGCATGGTTCCCGTAGTTCTCACTCGGGCCGCTCATCATTCAGTGCCCTTCCAGCCCAGAGTTCATCCTGTGCACCATCAGTTCAGGTCTCCTCCACACCAGGTTCTTCTATCAGTTATCCCGGTGCTAGGGGTTCCCTTAAGTCCCCGTCCCCCGCACCAGGGAGTTGTTATGAGTGTGGAGAGTTTGGGCATATGAGGAGGCANCGGTCTTGGATTAGGGTTTTTATTGTTTGGATAGCTTCGTTAGGTGATTTTAGACTTAGGAGTGTGTTCGGAATATAATTTGGAGGTCCGTGGTAGAATTAGGCTTGAATTGACGAAATTGGAAATTTGGCGATTTCCGGTCGGTAATGGAAAATTTGATATGGGGTTTGAATGGAATTCCAGAAGTTGGAATAGGTTCGTAGTGTCATTGGTGACGCGTGTGCAAAATTTTAGGTCATTCAGACATGGTTTGGTTGGTTTGGGCATCGTTGGCGAATTTTGGAAGTTTAGAAATTCTTAGGCTTGAATCAGAGAGTAATTTGGTAATTTGATGTTGTTTGAGTGATTCGAAGGCTCGAATAAGTTTATATGATGTTATGGGAGGTATTGGTATGATTGGTTGAGGTCCCGAGGGCCTTGGGTGATTTTCAGGTGGTTAACGGGTTGTTTTTGAACTTTGCAAATGGCTGTCAGCTGCTAGTGTGAGCCTTATGGTTTCTTTATTTGCGATCGCGGGGGTATTTTCGCAATCGCGTAGGATTATTTGGGGCAGAGGTGAAGTTGTTCTACGCGATCGTGTGCGTGCATGAGGTAGTGCTTCGTGAATGCGTGGCCAGTGCCGCATTCGCGTAGTGTATAAGAGCTGAGGGGGAGCAAGGGAGATTGTGCTTCATGATCGCGAGAGTGAGGTTGCGATCGCGTAGGTTTGTGAGGCAGAGGTTCGCAACCGTGTGGAGACTTCCCCGATCGCATAGGGTAAAAAAAAGATAGGGCAGCCTGTTTGTGCTTCGTGATCGCGGGGTTATTTCCACGATCGCAATGAAGGAATATCTGGGCAGAATTATAAGGTTCAAACGAGGGTTTTGAACTCATAACATAAAATTGAAGTGGGAGCTCGGGAGAAGACGATTTTTGGAGAGATTCTTGCATGGGTGTTTGGGGTAAGTGATTTCTATCTAATTTTGGTCAAATTCCATGATTATGCCTTTAATTTCATCATTTAATTTGTGATTTGCGGTGGAAAATTGGGGAAAATGGGGAAGAATTCTTGAGTTGGATTTTTGGGGTTTCGAATGGATTTTGTAATCGGATTGGAGTAAATTTGATATGGCTGGACTCGTGAGTGAAAGAGGTTTCCAGTTTTGTAACTTTTGTTGGATTCTGAGACGTGGGCCCTGAGGTCGGGTTTGGCCAATTTCGGGATTTGTGGTTTAATTTGATAGTTTTTATGTGGGCTTCGTTCCTTTAGCATATATTAATGATAATATACTGATTTAGGATAGATTCGAGGTGATTTGTGGCCGAGTCGAGCGACAAGGGCATTACAGAGTAGTGTTTGGCTTAATTGAGATAAGTAACGATTGTAAATCTAGACCTTAGGGTATGAAACCCCGGAATTTCATACTATTTCACTACATTGAGGTGACGCACATGCTAGGTGACGGGTGTATGGGCGTGAACCATTAGGGATTGTGACTTGGTCCGTCCGTAGAAACTATAGAGTTGCATATTTTGATTAAAGTTGTATAATTGCTATATGTCTTAGAGATAATTCTTATAATTTGGGATGAACGCCATTTTGGGGTCTTGTGTCATACTGTTTGGACCCTCAGGGGTGTTTTATACTATCCTCACACTGATTTATTTGAAAGCATATCCTCAGTCATGATTTTCCTGTTTACTGTTTAATTCCGTTTCATTATTCTATTTTAAAATATATGGAAGTTGTTTTGTGCTGAGTCCCCTGATTTTACTGAAACGCCCGAGTGGCTTGTGAGGTTGATGACTGAGTGGAGCCGAGGGCCTGATTGTGAGAATATATATGGATTGGGCTGCATTCCGCAACAATATATATATATATATATATATATATATATATATATATATANGGTCGGGCTGTGTATATATATATATATATGGATCGGGCTGCATGCCGTAGAGATATATGGATCGGGCTGCACGCCGCATTGATTTTGGGTCGGGCTGTGTGCCACAACGATATAACGCTTGGGCTGTAGGATCCCCTACGGATTCTGTACACCCTCAGTGAGCACATGTACCTACTGTGTGCAAGTGCTGAGTGACGAGTGATTGGGAGGCTTGCCCGAGGGGCTTGTTGATGAAATCATTATTTCAACCCTATTTTTATATTGAGCCTTTATTGAAAATACTGAAGATATTCGTATGTGTTTCCATTGGAACTGGAGTTTTAAATGATATTTTGACTTGAACACTGATTTGACACTTGTCGTTTCACTAAGACTTCAAAATCTTGAACTTTATGTGATTTTACTGCTCGTCACTACACTCGGCCTTTATTTATAGTTGTTACTTACTGAGTTGGCATACTCACGTTACTCCCTGCACCTTGTGTGCAGATCCAGGTGCCACAGGACATCCGAGTGAGTGCTGATTCTTCCTCAGTTCATTCTGGAGCTTAGCAAGGTAGCTGCACGACGATCGCAGCCTTGCTCTTCTCCCTCCTATCTTATGTTGTTCATTTTTATTAGTCTTCTCTTGTCATTTTGAGTAACTGTACCAGACTTTTATCCTAGATGCTCATGACTAGTGACACCCGAGGTCGGGACGTTGGTTTATATTTGTGTACTTTTACTTGTTTGAAATTTTTTAATGGCGCACCATCAGGGCATGGTTCCCGTAGTTCTCACTCGGGCCGCTCATCATTCAGTGCCCTTCCAGCCCAGAGTTCATCCTGTGCACCATCAGTTCAGGTCTCCTCCACACCAGGTTCTTCTATCAGTTATCCCGGTGCTAGGGGTTCCCTTAAGTCCCCGTCCCCCGCACCAGGGAGTTGTTATGAGTGTGGAGAGTTTGGGCATATGAGGAGGCAGTGTCCTCATTTTCTTGGGGGTCCATCTCAGTAGATAAGTCAGCCCTCAACTTCAGCTCCAGTCACTTCACCACTCGCCCAAGCAACTAGGGGTGGGGGTCAGGCAGCTAGAGGCTGCCCTAGAGGGGGAGGTAGATCAGGTGGAGGCTAGGACCGTTTTTAAGCACTTCCAGTCAGACCAGATGCTATGACCTCAGATGCCGTGATTACAGGTATTGTTTCAGTTTGTCACCGAGATATCTCAGTCTTATTTGATCCCGGTTCCATATATTCATATGTCTCATCATATTTTGCCTATTTTCTAGACATACCCCATAAGTCTTTAGTTACGACTCTTTTGTCTACTCCCGTGGGCGATACTGTTGTTGTGGACCGTGTGTATCGGTCATGTGTGGTGTCTATTGGGGGTCTAGAGACCTGAGTGAATTTTTTATTGCTCAGTATGGTTGCCTTTGATGTGATATCGGGCATGGATTGGCTATCTCCATGTCATGCTGTTCTAGATTGTCACGCTAAGACAATGACCTTAGCGATGCCGGGATTCCCGAGGGTTGAGTGGAGAGGTTCCATAGATTATATGCCTAGTAGGATGATTTCATACTTGAAGGCTCAGCGCATGGTGGAGAAAGGGTGTCTATCTTAATTGGCTTTTGTGAGGGAAGTCAGTGCAGATACTCCCACTATTGATTCTGTTCCTGTGGTCCGTGATTTTTCGGATGTGTTTCATGCAGACCTGCCGGGCATGCCGCCCGACAGGGATATTGATTTTGGTATTTATTTGGTGCCAGACACTCAGCCTATTTCTATTCCACCATATCGTATGGCACCGGAGGAGTTGAAGGAATTGAAAGAGTAGCTTCAGGAACTCCTAGATAAGGGGTTTATTCGGCCTAGTGTGTCACCTTGCGGTGCACCGATTTTGTTTGTGAGGAAGAAGGATGGGATGAGAATGTGTATTAACTACAGGCAGTTGAACAAGGTCACAGTCAAGAACAAGTACCCTTTGCCTTGTATCGATGAATTGTTTGACCAGCTTCAGGGAGCTAAGGTGTTCTCTAAGATTGATTTGAGGTATGGGTTCCATCAGTTGAAGATTCAGGATTAAGATATTCCTAAGACGGCTTTTAGGACCCGTTATGGCCATTATGAGTTCTTGGTGATGTCTTTTGGGCTGACCAATGCCCCNCTTTAGCATATATTAATGATAATATACTGATTTAGGATAGATTCGAGGTGATTTGTGGCCGAGTCGAGCGACAAGGGCATTACAGAGTAGTGTTTGGCTTAATTGAGATAAGTAACGATTGTAAATCTAGACCTTAGGGTATGAAACCCCGGAATTTCATACTATTTCACTACATTGAGGTGACGCACATGCTAGGTGACGGGTGTATGGGCGTGAACCATTAGGGATTGTGACTTGGTCCGTCCGTAGAAACTATAGAGTTGCATATTTTGATTAAAGTTGTATAATTGCTATATGTCTTAGAGATAATTCTTATAATTTGGGATGAACGCCATTTTGGGGTCTTGTGTCATACTGTTTGGACCCTCAGGGGTGTTTTATACTATCCTCACACTGATTTATTTGAAAGCATATCCTCAGTCATGATTTTCCTGTTTACTGTTTAATTCCGTTTCATTATTCTATTTTAAAATATATGGAAGTTGTTTTGTGCTGAGTCCCCTGATTTTACTGAAACGCCCGAGTGGCTTGTGAGGTTGATGACTGAGTGGAGCCGAGGGCCTGATTGTGAGAATATATATGGATTGGGCTGCATTCCGCAACAATATATATATATATATATATTGTTGCGGNATTGATTTGAGGTATGGGTTCCATCAGTTGAAGATTCAGGATTAAGATATTCCTAAGACGGCTTTTAGGACCCGTTATGGCCATTATGAGTTCTTGGTGATGTCTTTTGGGCTGACCAATGCCCCAGCAACGTTCATGCATTTGATGAACATTGTATTTCACCCATACTTGGATTCCTTCGTTATTATGTTCATTGATGACATCCTGGTGTACTCTCGTATCCAGGAGGAGCATGCTCAACATTTGAGAGTTGTATTACAGATATGGAGGGAGGAGAAACTTTATGTAAAGTTCTCCAAGTGTGAGTTTTTGCTTGGCTCAGTAGAATTCTTGGGGCACGTGGTGTCCAGTGAGGGTATTCAGGTGGATCTGAAAAAGATAGAGGTGGTGCAGAGTTGGCCCAGACCGTCCTCAGCTACAGAGATTAGGAGCTTCCTTGGTTTGGCGGGCTATTACCATCGCTTTGTGGAGGGGTTTTCTTCTATTGCTTCGCCCTTGACCAAACTGACCCAGAAGGGTGCTCTGTTCAGGTGGTTTGACGAGTGTGAGGAGAGCTTTCAAAAGCTCAAGGTTTCCTTGACCACAACTCCATTGTTAGTTCTGCCATCAGCTTCACGTTCTTATACCGTGTATTGTGACGCCTCAATGATATGAATTGATTGTGTTTTGATGCAGGAGGGTAGGGTGATTTCCTACGCCTCGCGCCAGTTGAAGACCCATGAGAATAATTATTCGGTGCATGATCTTGAGTTAGCAGCCATTGTTCACGCCTTGAAGATTTGGCATCATGATTTGTATGGGGTTCATTGTGAGATTTATACTGATCACCAGAGTCTGCAACATCTGTTTAAGCAGAAAGATCTGAATTTGCATCAGTGGAGTTGGTTGGAGCTTCTCAAGGACTATGATATCACTATTCTATACCATTCGGGGAAGGCCAATGTAGTGGCCGATGCCCTGAGTCGTCGGGCAGAGAGTTTGGGGAGTTTAGCATATCGTCCAGCAGTAGAGAGACCTTTAGCACTTGATGTTCAGGCCTTAGCGGGCCAGCTTGTGAGATTGGATATATCGGAGCCTAGTCGGGTGTTGGCTTGCGTAGTCTCCAGGTCTTCTCTTTATGACCATATCAGGGAGCGTCAGTATAATGACCCACACTTGCTCGTTCTTCAGGATAGGGTCCGGTGAGGTGATGCCAGGGACGTGACTATTGGTGAGGATGGTGTGATGAGGATGCAGGGTCGGATATGTGTGCCTAATGTAGATGGTCTTCAGGAGTTGATTCTGGAGGAGGCCCACAGCTCGCGGTATTCCATCCATCCGGGTGCCGCAAAGATGTATTAGGATCTGAGACAACATTATTGGTGGAGGCGGATGAAGAAGGATATCGTTGGATTTGTAGCTCGGTGTCTCAACTGTCAGCAGATTAAGTATGAGCATCAAATATCGGGTGGCTTGCTTCAAATACTAGATATTCCGGAGTGGAAGTGGGAGCGGATCACCATGGACTTTGTAGTTGGTCTCCCATGGAATTTGAGGAAGTTCGATGCTATTTGGGTTATTGTGGATCGGCTGACCAAGTTCACACACTTCATTCATGTTGGTACTACTTACACATCGGAGCGGTTAGCCGAGATTTATATTCGAGAGATTGTTCGTCTGCATGGCGTCCCAGTTTCCATCATTTATAGGGGTACTCAGTTCACATTGCAGTTTTGGAGGGCCGTGCAGTGGGAGTTGGGTACACATGTTGACTTGAGCACATCTTTTCACCCTCAGATGGACGGGCAGTCCGAGCACACTATTCAAATATTGGAGGACATGTTGCGCGCTTGTGTCATTGATTTGGGGGTTCATGGGTCCAGTTTCTGCCACTCGCAGAGTTTGCATATAATAATAGTTATCAGTCGAGTATTCAGATGGCTCCATATGAGGCTTTATATGGGAGGAGGTGCAGATTTCTGGTTGGTTGGTTTGAGCCGGGTGAGGCTAGACTCTTGGGTACAGATTTGGTGCATGATGCTCTAGATAAGGTGAAGTTGATATAGGAGCGGCTTCGCACAACACAATCTAGGCAGAAGAGCTACACAGACAGGAAGGTCCGTGATGTATCTTTCATGGTTGGGGAGAAGGTTCTGCTGAAGGTGTCACCCATGAGGGGTGTTAGGGGCAAGTTGAGCCCCCGATTCATTAGGCCTTCTGAGGTGCTTCAGGGGATAGGGGAGGTGGCTTATAGGCTTGCTTTGCCACCCAACTTGTCGAGTGTGCATCCGGTATTTCATGTTTCCATGCTTCAGAAGTATGTTGGCGACCCATCCCATGATTTGGACTTCAACACGGTTCAGTTGGAGGGTGATATAACCTATGATGTGGAGCCAGTGGCTATTTTGGATCGATAGGTTCGAAGATTAAGGTCAAAGGATATAACTTCAGTTAAGGTGAAATGGAGAGGGAAGATGGTGGAGGAGGCCACCTGGGAGACCGAGCGAGAGATGCAGAGTAGATATCCACACCTGTTTGAGACTCCAGGTTTGTTTCTAGACTCGTTCGAGGACGAACGTTTGTTTAAGAGGGGGAGGATGTAACGACCCGGCCGGTCGTTCCGAGAGTCATAGACCCGTTTCCCCCATTTCTATTTCTCTTTGTGTGTTGTTTAGTCTTATTATGTTTCCTTGGGTTGGTTGGTTCGGGTTCGGAGTGATTTTGGAGGGAAATGAGACACTTAGTCTCTTAATTTGGATATTTAGTTGGAAAAGTCAACCGGAAGTTGACTTATGAGTAAACGGTCTCGGATTAGGATTTTTATGGTTCGAATAGCTTCGTTAGGTGATTTTGTACTTAGGAGTGTGTTCGAAATGTAATTTGGAGGTCCGGTGTAGAATTATGCTTGAATTGGCAAAATTTGAAATTTGACAATTTTCGTTCGGCCGTGGAAAATGTGATATCGGGGTCGGAATGGAATAGGTTCGTAGTGTCATTGGTTACGTGTGTGCAAAATTTCAGGTCATTGGTACATGGTTTGGTTGGTTTCGGCATCGTTGGCGAATTTTAAAAGTTTAAAAATTCATAGGCTTGAATCCGAGGGTAATTTGGTAATTTCATGTTGCTTTGAGTGATTCGAAGGCTTGACTAAGTTTATATGATTTTGTGGGAGTTTTGGTATGATTGGTTGAGGTCCCGAGGGCCTTGGGTGAGTTTTGGATGGTTAACGAGTTGTTTTTGAACTTTGCAAATGGCTGTCATCTACTGGTGTGAGCCTTCTGGTTTCCTTATTCGCGATCGTGAGGGTATGTTCGCGATCACGTAGGCTTATTCAGGGTAGAGGTGAAGTTTTTCTACGCGATCGCAAAGATAGAGTCGCGATCGCGTGCGTGCGTGAGGTAGTGCTTCGCGAACGCGTGGCCAGTGCCGCGTTCGCATAGTGTATTGGAGCTGACGGGGAGCAGGGGCGATTGTGCTTTGCGATCGCGAGAGTGAGGTTGAGATCGTGTAGGTTTGTGAGGCAGAGGTTCGCCACCGCGTGGAGAATTCCGCGATCGCATATGGTAAAAAAAAGATGGCGCAACCTGTTTGTGCTTCACGATCGCGAGGCTATTTCTGCGATCGCGATGAAGGAATATCTGGGCAGAATTTAAAAGGTTCAAACGAGGGTTTCGAACTCATAACATAAAATTGAAGTGGGAGTTCGGGAGAAGGCAATTTTTGGAGAGATTCTTGTGTGGGTGTTTGGGGTAAGTGATTTTTATCTAATTTTGGTCAAATTCCATGATTATGGCTTTAATTTCATCATTTAGTTTGTGATTTGAGGTGGAAAATTGGGGAAAATGGGGAAGAATTCTTGAGTTGGATTTTTGGGGTTTTGAATGGGATTTTGTTATCGGATTGGAGTAAATTTGATATGGTTGGTCTCGTGAGTGAAAGAGGTTTCTAGTTTTGTAACTTTTGTTGGATTCCGAGACGTGGGCCCGGGGGTCGGGTTTGGCCAATTTCGGGATTTGTGGTTTAATTTGATAGCTTTTATGTGGCTTCATTCCTTTACATATAGTAATGATAATATACTGATTTTGGATAGATTCGGGGCGATTTGTGGCCGAGTCGAGTGATAAGGGCATTACGGAGTAGTGTTTGTCTTAATTGAGGTATGTAACAATTGTAAATCTAGACCTGAGAGTATGAAACCCCGGAATTTCGTACCATTTCACTACATTGAGGTGACGCACATGCTAGGTGACGGGTGTTTGGGCGTGCACCATTAGGGATTGTGACTTGGTCCGTCCCATAGAAACTATAGAGTTGCATATTTTGATTAAACCTGTATAATTGCTAAATGTCTTAGAAAGAATTCTTATAATTTGGGCTGAACGCCATGTTTGGGGCCTTGTGCCGTACTGTTTGAGCCCTCAGGGGTATTTTATACTATCCTCACACTGTTTTATTTGAAAGCATATCCTCAGTCATGATTTTCCTACTTACTATTTAATTCAGTTTCATTACTCTATTTAAAAATATATGAAAGTTGTTTTGGGCTAAGTCCCCTGATTTTACTGAAATGCCCAAGTGGCTTGTGAGGTTGATGAATGAGTGAGGCCGAGGGCCTGATTGTGTGAATATATATGTATATATATATATGGATCAGGATAAATGCCGCAACGATATATGGATCGGGAGCACACCGCAGCGATATTGGGTCAGGCTGCACGCCACAACAATATAGCGCTTGGGCTGTAGGAGCCCCTCCGGAGTCTGTACACCCCTAGTGAGCACAGGTACCTGCTGTGTGTGAGTGCTGAGTGATGAGTAATGAGTGTTGAGTGTCGTGATTGGGAGGCTTGCCCGAGGGTCTTGTTGATGAAATCATTATTTCTACTCTATTTTTATATTGAGCCTTTATTGAAAATGCTGAAGATATTCGAACATGTTTCCATTGGAACTGGAGTTTTAAATGATATTTTGACTTGAACACTGATTTGACACTTGTCGTTCACTAAGACTTCAAAATCTTGAATTTTATGTGATTTTACTACTCGTCACTGCATTCAACCTTTATTTATAGTTGTTATTCAGCAGTATTCGATTGTATCGGGTTGGTTGGTTTGGGTCTAGAGTGGTTTCGAAGTGGAATGAGACACTTAGTCTCTTATTGGGAAGCTTAAGTTGGAAAAGTCAACTCGATATTGACTTATGAGTAAGCAATCTCAGATTTGGATTTTTATGGGTTGGTTAGCTCCGTTAGGTGATTTCGGACTTAGGAGCACGCCCGAAATGTGATTTGGAGGTCTGTGGTAGAATTAGGCTTGAATTGGCGAAAGTTGAAAATTTGACAATTTTGGTCGGCAATGGAAAAATTTGATATCGAGGTCGGAATGGAATTCCGAAGTTGGAGTAGGTTCTTAGTGTCATTTAAGACGTGTGTGTAAAATTTGAGGTCATTCGGACGGGTTTTGGTAGGTTTTGGCGTTGTTTGCGGAATTTGGAAGTTTAGAAGTTTTAGGCCTGAATCCGAGGGTAATTTGGTGTCTTGATGTTGTTTTGAGTGATTCGAAGTTTCAACTAAGTTCGTGTGTTGATATATGATTTGTTGGTATGGTTGGTTGAGGTCCCGAGGGCCTCAGGTGTGTTTCGGGTGGTTAATGGATCAAGTTTGAAGTTGGAGAAATTGCTGAAGTTGGCTGTTGCTGGTGTCATCGCACCTGCAGATGGAGTGCCACATGTGCGATTGGGGGAGCCGCAGATGCGGAAAAGGAAGGCCAAGGCTGGAGCGCAAGTGCGAAGGACTTGGCCGCATCTGTGAGCTTGTAGGTGCGAGACCTGGGCGCAAGATCAGAAGTTGAAGGCTTTAGTGGTTCTCGCGGGTGCGGATATTTGACCGCAGGTGCGAACATATGGCCGCAGGTGCGAAAGACCTGGGCAGAAAGTATAAATAGCACACTTCGCGAATTTTGGTACATTCTTCACCATTTTCAGTCGGTTTTGGAGTTTTTGGGAGTGATTTTGAAGAGAGATTCAAGGGGTTTTCAGTAAGGTAAGTTGCTTGAGACCTAATACTCACATTTATGGTGATTTACCGTTATTTAATCATTTAATTTGTGGAAATTAGGGGTGAAAATGAGGGTTTAGGGCTTGGGATTTTGGAGAGTTTGATGGGAGGATTTGAAGGTCAAACATTGTTGGATTTTGATAAATTTTGTATGTATGGACTCCTGAGTGAATGGACTTACTAGTTTTATAATTTTTTTCGGGTTTCAAGACGTGGGCCCGAGGGCCGGGTTTGAGTCGATTTCAAGATTTTGGTCTAATTTGATAGTTTTTCTTGTGGTATTCATTCCATTAGCGTATATTGATGGTATTGTATTGGTTGTGAATAGATTCAAAGATTTTGGAGGCCGAGTCGAGGGGCAAGAGCATCCCGGAGTAGGATTTCTACGATGTTAAGATAAGTAACGATTTTAAATTTGGTTTTGATGGTATGAAACCCGGAGATTTGGTATCATGTGACTGTTTGGAGGTGACACCCGTTCTAGGTGACGTGCATATGGGTGTACGCCTTGAGGAATTGAGACTTGGTCCATCCTGTGAGGCTGTGAAGTCTAATAGCCTTTTTTTATGTTTATGTGCATTCCTGTCTGCTAGAACTTGACTACCTTCATATTAGAGATCATGCTTAGGCTTTATCCTTGTTCATAGTAGTTATACTCTGTCATAGTGATTCTTGTATATGTTTAACTCAGTCTCTGTTATCTTCTTGCTGATACACTGTAATACTTTGATTTGGGCTGCTTTCCTTTCTTTATTGAGTGCTGTGAGGCTATAGAGGTACATGATTTAGTGAGGCCGAGGGCTTGCTTGTGAGGTATTGTACTATAGCACGTGAGTTGTCCGTGCGGATCCTGATATTGATACCATAGCACGTGAGTTGTCCGTGCGGATTCAGCTATGATATTATAGCACGTGAGTTGTTCGTGCAACACGTGAGTTGTTCGTGCAGAGTAACGCTTGGGATTTAGGAGCCCCTCCAGAGTTTGAACACCCCTAGTGAGCGCATGTACCTATTGAGCGTGTGAATTGAGGGCTGAGGGATTTAGTGACAGTGCCTGTGAGCTTTCGTCTATTTCATTGTTGCTGCATGTAGCTGCTATTTGCCTTGGTGTAGTTGGTAATTTATGAAACTGATCTTTTACTCATGTTTACCCTTAACTGTGAAAATTATCAATTGAATTGTTCTGCATAGCTCATCACTACTACTAAATTCCTTATTTATTGATGTTACTTGCTGAGTTGGTTGTACTCATACTATACCCTGCATTACATATGCAGATCCAGGTGTGTCTGAGCACGACGATTGTTTAGTCCAGGCTAGTTGAGTTTTGGAGACTGCAAGGTAGCTGCCAGTGTCCGCAGGACCTTGTTACTCCTTCCTACATTTCCTTCCGTTTTGTATTGACATTTAGAAAGTTGCTGTAATAGTTTTAAATACTTAGACGCTCATGACTTGGTGACACCCCGATGTTTAGGGCTCGTTTTTCCGCACTTTATTTCAAATTTGAGTTTGACTTTGATTTTATGGAAACTTTCTAATATTGAAAAGCCTTACTTAACTCTTATATTTAATTCGATAGTATTTTTGGGAAGGTAGGCTTGCCTAGTATCACGATAGGCGCCATCACGACGGGATTTAGATTTGGGTCGTGACTATAAGGGAAAGAGAGAATTAATAATTCTTCTGGAACAATCTGACTTTAAATGGAAGGGTAACCCATGTCAGTTAATGATGAGGTATTTTGATACAACATCATACGCTACCCCTGCATATAAATACAGAATGCATTATGAGATAATACTCTCATCTACAGGATCAGCTGAAATTTAGCATTTTATCCTGCAAATACTAAGAGAAATAATAATTTCTCTAAAATAATCATTAAAAAGGTAGTAGCCTAAGATGAATGGGGACTTAGTATCTTGAAATAAAGAGAATATACTCATCCTGAACAAAAGGTCGCAGTTACATTTAACTACTGGGACTATGTAGATGGTTTTAATAGAACCCTTTTCTATGAAAATCCTAATAAAAAACATTCATGATTTATTAAATTATACCCTAATATGTTCGAACAACAAATACCAAATTGGTTTTGTAAATGGTGGAATTCATACGGTCCATCATTAGAGATACTTCCTCCGATTTTTAAAAGTTCATACACTCAATGGGTAGATATATCACCTAAGATTATTTCATTACAGAAAAATAATATCTTTTATGATGGTATATCAGCTATGTATTTCTTTATAGAGTTTTCAATCCCTTGGATAATGAAATGGGATGTAGAAATTGGTCATATTGAGGAAGGATTTCCATGTCTTAATAGAGTTGTTTATACAAAATTCTGGAGTAAATTTGTAACGACCCGACTTGGCGTTTTAAGAATTTACGCTCGTTCAGTGACTTAAGGTCTCGAGCAGATTTGCAATACGTATTATGACCCGCGGGTGTGGTCGAGTTTGATTTTCGGAAGATTCTGAATTAATTAAAATAACAATTCTTCTTTAGAAGCTTAAATGGAAAGAGTTGATCGGGGAGTTAACTTTTGAGCAAACGACCCCATAATGAAATTTTGACGGTGTCAATAGCTTCGTATGAAATTTCGGACTAAGGCGTATGCTCACATTTGGATTTGGAAGTCCGTAAGATAATTCGACGCATTTTGGCGAAAGTTGGAAAATAGAAGATTTTGGAAAGTCCTACCTAAGGTTGAATTTTTAACGAGGTCGGATTTCGATTCCGGAAATTTGAATAGCTCAATGTCATCATTTATGAATTGTATGCAAAATTTGAAGTCATTACAGATTGATTTGATATGTTTCGGAGCAAAAATATAGAAGTTGGAAGATTTGAAAACTCATACATTGATTCGATGCGCGATTTGTAATTTCGGCGTTGTATGACATGGTTTGAAGCCTTGAATAAGTTCATATTGTATTTTGGTACGTGTTGGTATATTTGGTAAGTTCCCAGGGCCTCGGGTGGAATTTGGAAGGTTAACGGATCAATTCAGACTTGAAGAAAAACTGCTGGAATTTCTGGACAACTTGCTGTATTTTTTCACAGAAGCATGAACAGTGCCGCAGTGTAACGACCCGACCGGTTGTTTTGAGAAAGTAAGCTCCATTCGGTGTCATAAGGTCTTGAAAAGATTTGTATTATGTATATCGACTTGTGTGCATGGTTGAATTCAGTTACCGGATGATTCAGAGTCGAATTGGAAGAAGGACTGTTGTCGTTGACGTTTAAACGGTGAAGTTTTGACCGAGATTTGACTTTTTATATAAACGGCCCCGGAACGAGTTATGGATGATGTGAGCAGCATCGTATGGTGATTTTGGGATGAGGAGCGCGTCCAGAATGTGTTTTCGAGGTCTGTGGTAGATTTAGACTTGAATTGGCGAAAGTTAGATTTTCGACGATTTCGGCCGATAGGTGAAATATTGATATCGAGCCCGGAATGGAATTTCCAGAAGTGGTTGTAGGTTCGTAGTGTCATTTGTGAACTGTGTGTCAAATTTAAGGTCATTCGGGCTAGTTTTGACGTGTTTCGGCATCGGTTGTGGATTTTGGAAATTTCATAAGTTCTTAGGCTTGAATCCATGCATAATTGGCGATTTTGATGTTATGTGATGTCTTTTGACGGGGTTCTGCAGGTGCGGCCCAGTGATCGCAGGTGCGGCTCGAGTTCATTTAGTGAGTTTTCGCACCTGCGATGTATTTTCCGCAGGTGCGGGACCGCATGCGCGGTTTAATTAGCCGCAAGCGCGATCATCACTGGGAAGAGAGTTTATATTCTAGGGTTTGTTCATTTTCACTCCAATTTTGATTTTGAGCTCGGGAAAAGGCGATTCTTTGATGGATTTTCAGAGGAATCTTGTGGGTAACAATTTCTTACCCAAATTTTGTTTTAATTGCATTAATCTATTATGGTTTTCCTCATTTAATCAAGGAGTTTGAGAGTAAAAGTTTGAAAATGGGAGAAAAAGTTCCCCAATTGAAAATCTGAGATTTGAGTGAGATTTTGACGTCAGATTTTGATGATTCTTGTTCGAGTGTTCTCATAATGAGCGGGTGTTCATACTTTATAAATTTACCCCGATTCCGAGACGTGGGCCCAGAGGACTTTTTGGGCAATTTTCCTAATTTCGCGTCTTTGTTTCAAATTTATTAGTTAAACTAGTTTCTTGTAGTATTATTTACACGATGCTATTGATTTGATTAGATTTGGGCCATTTGGAGTCGGATATGCATGGAAAGAACGTGATTTCAAGTTTGATTTGAGCGGTTGAGGTAAGTATCTTGCCTAACCTTGTGTGGGGAATTACCCCTTAGGATTTGAGTCTTATATGTTGATTTTAATCCGTGTACGCGAGGTAACGAGTGTGTACTCAGACTTATTTGTAGAAGGTTGACCTTTTAGGATTCTTAGGTCCTTATATTCACATTGTATGAAGTTGAACTTGATACACTTGAGACCTTATCTGCTAGTTTCACCTATGCATGCTTGATTAGAGCTAATTGCTTTAGGATCCACCCTTACTGCCTACTTGACTCTGATTTGACTCAACCAGAGGTTTTACCTCTCTATCATCATGCTATATTTTTCATAAACTACCTATAATTAATTAAATTGTTGAATATCCCCCATAATTTCCTCAACCTCCTAAGGGGTTTAGATAACTTATATCTTAGTCGACTTGTCCTTACATGGAATTATTTGACTTGTGTAGTCTTCTTATTGTTGACTTGAATTTGTGGAATTTTTGCTTGTCTTGTTTTTCCCTGGTCAAGTTTTTCCCTTTTGCACTTAGTATTTTGTGCCGTGATTATTCCTTGTGAACGATGTTCTACTGTTTCTTTGTGAGTTGAAGTTCTTGTATTGATTTATTCGTCGTATCTTGTGGCATTGTCCTTATTGCTTTGTATTTGATGTGGTGATGTATGAGTTTTCTGCCGTGCTATAATTTTTATCTTTGGTTGTTGCACTGCATATTTAAATTGGGACTACAGACGTATTCCGAGAGCTTTCCCCTGTACTGCATATTTAAATTGGACTACGGACGTATTCCGGGAGCTTTCCCCCTGTACTGCATATTTAAATTGTGACTACAGACGTATTCCGGGAGATTTCCCCTTGTAGTGCATTGCATATTTAAATTGGGACTAAGGACGTACTCCGGGAGCTTCCCCCTGTACTGCATTGCATATTTAAATTGGGACTACGGACGTATTCCGAGACGTCCGTACTTTTCTTGCGGATCGGTATGGAGACGTTCGTACTTTTCTTCGAGAGGCTACCGAACTATTAGGACAATTCCATTTCTTTCATTCCTATCATGCGAGTTCATTGACCATGAAGTTTGAAATTTATCATTCTATTCTCTCACAGATGGTGAGGACATGAGCCGTTGTTCTTGATGATGTTACCCCCGAGATAGATGTCGCTAGGGGTAGAGGCCGAGGTCAAAAAAGAGAACGTGCCGCAGTTAGGCCACCTACCAGAGCAGCCTTTGAGGAGCCACCAACAGTTCCAGTTGGGGGGAAGGCACCAGAGGTGCCTGTTGTTACCCCTGGACTTCAGGAGACTTTAGCACAGTTCCTGAGCATGTTTGGTGCATCGGCTGAGGCGGGGTTATTTCAGGTTGTACCAGTTACTTCACCGACCGGTGGAGGAGCCCAGACTCCCAGCGTCCACACTCCAGAGCAGTGAGTTCACGTTGGTCAGGGTCCAGGTATCATAGTGACACAACCCGTGGTTCCAGTTCAGCTCTTGGTTAGAGAAACAACATCTGAGGGAGATGCATCTTAGATTTGCAAGGTTCAAGAGATATAACCCTCCTACATTCAGCGGATTGGCATCAGAGAGTGCAAAGGTTTTTCTGGATGAGTGCCATAGCATCCTACGCACTTTGGATATTGTTGAGACAAGTGGGGTTGCTTTTACTACGTTCCAGCTTCAGGGAGCGGCCTATCAGTGGTGGCGGACATGTGAGTTGGGTAGCCCGACCGAGTCAGCTTCACTTACGTGGAGTCAGTTTCTAGATATGTTCTTGAGAGAGTTTGTACCCCAGTCCCTCGGGATGCATGGCGGAGTTTGGGCAGTTGTGCCAGGGCACTATGTCAGTATTAGAGTATGCCATCAGATTCAGTGATTTGGCCAGGCATGCACCTACCTTAGTCTCTACAGTTAGAGGGCGGGTCCGTAGATTCATTGAAGGGATCATGCATGATATTCGGTTCAGCATGGCTTGAGAGTTGGAGTCGTATGTTTCGTTCCAGCAGGTGGTAGGGATCGCTCACCGGTTAGAGGGCATGTGGGACCAGGAGCGAGAGAACATACGAGATCATGATAGAGAGTCCAGGGAGACGAGAAGGCCTCATAAACCTGAGAGATCTGCTGGTCCTTATTTTAGAGGCAGGGTGTGACATGGTAGAGGTTTTGTGGGTCAACCAGTTCAGTTTACATTACTGGCTTCGCATGGGGTTTCAGGTACTCGTGGGTCTCAGAGTACTCGTATCGCACAGTTTCCACAACCACGCCAGCAGAGAGGTTGTTTTGAGTATGGAGATACCAGTCACATGGTGAGAGATTGTCCCAGGCTCCGGGCAGATGTGTTACAGCAGGGCATTCAGGTGAGTAGAGGTGCCCAAGAGGGGGAGGCCCGACCCATTGATGTGTTTCTTATAGTAGGCTGGAGGCCGTGTGCCAGATGTTATCGTACATGTATGTTTTGAATTGTTACAGAGGATCACCATTTGTATTTCATTATAGCTCTGCTGGTCGGGAAGAGTTCCCTCATTTGTTGTTTCGTTTATGAGTTAGTTTCATGCTTTGCACTCTATTTTCATGTTTGCCCCTGCTGGGAGATTCTATGAGTGGTAGACCGTGTCCATCGTTTGTTTCTATTAATTATTGAGAGATATGAGACTAGTAGTAAATTTCTATTGTCCAGTACGGTAGGCTTGATGTGATTCCTGAGTATAGTGGTTACGAGCTGTGATTCTTATGATCCATCGGTGTGGGAGCTAGCACGTGTTGTAATTTTGTTGAAGGAAGCGATCTAGTGAAAAGTTTCAGTTGGTGGGATATATATATCCTATTTATGATGTAGAGTTGAGGGCGAGACCCTCGTGATCCTTCGTGATTCGACGTGTTTGAACTGGGCTAGTACTGCGGTGGAAATCATACTAGGATGGGATCCTTGTGATTTGTTCATGTGCTTTAATTCTTTCCTTGTTATATTGTTTTGTAGGTTAGCATTGATAGAGAGTTGTGCCTGTCGGGCTTGTTTGATAGTTTCCTTATGTGTTTCTCTTTTCATATTCAGTCATTTTCGTTCTGTGCTCCTTGAGTTTTAGCTTGCGGTGTGTGTGCCCGGTGGTATTAGTTGTGGCTTGGTGATTTGAGTGTCAAAGTATGAGGTCCTCGTGTTTCTTGCATTATACCAGCGTGATGGAGGTTTGAAAAAGAGTTCTATCGGGTATGAGGCTAATTGTCGGTGCTGAGTTGATTTCGGGCAGCTATTGTGATCAGAAGTGTTATTAAGGGCCTATGTGTGGTGTTTTATGTTGTGTGGTCGTACCTTTTGGGTGTAGGCATGATTTGATGTAGCTGGTTGAGATTGATACCGGATATGGATTTAGAATCGGGTCTTGTGGAAATGAAGAGAAGGTGAGAATTTGAGGTTTGAGGCTTATCGGTGTTGGTAGAAAGGCTAAATCGCAGTTGATATGGTGTCTTCAGGATTATGTAGATTGGGGTGACGTGGGATCACCCACGAGTATATTTTGGAAGTGTGCATTCAGTGATTTGAAGACTTCGAGGCGAATGTTGGCATGTTCGAGGACGAACGTTTGCTTTAAGAGGGGGAGAATGTAACGACCCGACCTGTCATTTTGAGAATTTAAGCTCCGTTCGGTGGAATAAGGTATTGAACAACTTCGTATTATGTATATCGACATGTGTGCATGGTTGAATTCAGTTACCGGATGATTTGGAGTCGAATTGGAAGAAGGACTGTTGTTGTGGAAGTTTAAACGATGAAGTTTTGACAGAAATTTGACTTTTTATGTAAACAGCCCCGGAACGAGTTATGGATGATGTCAGTAGCTTCGTATGGTGATTTTGGGCTGAGGAGCGCATCCGGAATGTGTTTTTGCGGTCTGTGGTAGATTTAGGCTTGAATTGGCGAAAGTTAGATTTTCGGCGATTTCGGCCGATAGGTGAAATCTTGATATCGATCCTGGAATGGAATTTCCGGAAGTGGTTGTAGGTTCATAGTGTCATTTGTGACTGTGTGTCAAATTTGAGGTCATTCAGGCTAGTTTTGACGTGTTTCAGCATCGGTTGTGGATTTTGGAAATTTCATAAGTTCTTAGGCTTGAATCCATGCATAATTGGCAATTTTGATGTTATGTGATGTGTTTTGAAGGCTCGACTAAGTTTGGATAAGGTATTAGGACTGGTTGGTAAGTTTGGTTGAGGTCCCCCGGGCCTCGGGGATGTTTCGAATGCTCAACGGGATGATTTTGGACTTAGAAACCAGCTGAAGCATTGCTAGTTCTGGTGTTGTTCACCTGCGCATGGGGAGCCGCAGGTGCGGACATGTAGGTGCTGTGGAGGGCGTCGCAGGTGCAGTTTTGGTCAAGGGCAGCCAGGCTCGCAGGTGCGGACAGGGTTCCACAGGTGCGGAGCCGCATATGCGGCTCAGTGATTGCAGGTGCGGTCCCAGTTCATTTAGTGAGTTTTTGCACCTGCGATGTATTTTTCGCAGGTGGGACCGCAGGTGCAGTCCAATTAGCTGCAAGTGCGGTCATCACTGGGCAGAGAGTTTATATTCGAGGGTTTGTTCATTTTCACTCCAATTTTGATTTTGAGCTCAGGAGAAGGCAATTCTTTGACAGATTTTCAGAGGAATATTGTGGGTAACGATTTCTTACTCAAATTTAGTTTTTATTGCATTAATCTATTGTGGTTTTCCTCATTTAATCAAGGAGTTTGAGAGTAAAAGTTTGGAAATGGGAAAAAAAGTTCCCCAATTGAAAATCCGAGATTTGGGTGAGATTTTGATGTCGGATTTTGATGATTCTTGTTCGAGTGTTCTCATAAATGAGTGGATGTTCATAATTTTTAAATTTTACCCGATTCCGAGACGTGGGCCCGGGGGACTTTTTGTGCAATTTTCCTAATTTCGCGTCTTAGCTTCGAATTTATTAGTTAAACTAGTTGCTTGTAGTATTATTTACACGATGCTATTGATTTGATTAGATTTGGGCCATTTGGAGTCGGATACGCGTGGCAAGAACGTAATTTCAAGTTTGACTTGAGCGGTTGAGGTAAGTATCTTGCCTAACCTTGTGTGGGGGAATTACCCCTTAGGATTTGAGTCTTCTATGTTGATTGTAATCCGTGCACGCGAGGTGATGAGTGTGTACTCAGACTTATTTGTAGAAGGTTGACCTTTTAGGATTCTTAGGTCCTTATATTCACATTGGATGAAGTTGATCTTGATACGCTTGAGTCCTTATCTGATAGTTTAACCTATGCATGCTTGATTAGAACTAATTTCTTTAGGATCCACCCTTACTGCCTACTTGACTCTGATTTGACTCAACCAAAGGTTTTACCTCTATATCATCATGCTATGTTTTTCATAAACTACCTATAATTAATTAAATTATTGAATATCCCCCATAATTTGCTCAACCTCCTAAGGGGTTTAGATAACTTATATCTTAGTCGACTTGTACTTACATGGAATTATTTGACTTGTGTTGTCTTCTTATTGTTGACTTGAATTTGTGAAATTGTTGCTTGTCTTGTTTTTCCCTGGTCAAGTTCCTTTTGCACTTAGTATTCTATGCCGTGATTATTCCTTGTGAACGATGTTCTACTGTTTCTTTGTGAATTGAAGTTCTTGTATTGATTTATTTGCCGTATCTTGTGGCATTGTCCTGATTGCTTTGTATTTGATGTGGTGATGTACGAGTTTTATGCCGTGCTATAATTATTATCTTTGGCTGTTACACTGCATATTTAAATTGGGACTACAGACGTATTCCAGGATCTTTCCCCCTATACTGCATATTTAAATTGGGACTACAGACATATTTTGGGAGCTTTCCCCCTGTACTGCATATTTAAATTGGGACTACAGACATATTCCAGGAGCTTTCCTCCGTACTGCATCGCATATTTAAATTGGGACTACAGACGTATTCCGGGAGCTTTCTCCCTGTACTGCATTGCATATTTAAATTGGGACTACAGATGTATTCCGGGAGCTTTCCCCCCTGTACTGCATATTTACTTTGGGACTATGGACGTATTCCGGGAGATCCCCCAGCACTGCATATTTATTTTGGGGCTACGGACGTATCCCGGGAGATTTCCCTCCACTGCATGACTAATTCTGAACTACGGGAGGGGATCCCGGTAGATTTTATCAAAGGAATTATGTTTGAAAGAAAATTATTTGGGAAGTCCAATTTGAAAAACAATTATCTTGAATAAAACTATGTTTGAATGACATTCCTTTGAAAAAAAAAAGAATATTTGAAAAATGTTTATGTTAAAGAAAACTATGTTTAAAGGACACTTTCTTTGGAATAGTATATTTGAAAAGCTTTTATCTTGAAGAAAACTATGTCTGAAAGACAATTATTGAAAAGTAAAGTTTAAAGGCATTTACCTTTAAGGAAACTATTTTCGCAAGGTTATTATTTTCCAAAGGTATGTTTGCAAAGTATTTATTTGAAGGAAATTATGTTTGAAAAGCATTTACTAGAAAGGTACATTTGAAAAGATTTTATGGAAAGGAATTACGTTTGAGAATTCCGTTTTGTAAAGTATATTTATGTATCTTTGGAGGAAGTATATTTCAAAGGAAATTTTCCCACTGAAATGATTATATTTTAAAAAGCTTTCAATATAAACTTGCGGTTGAAAAGTTTCACTCAAGGATTTGACCAATTTATTGAGTTTTATTGGCTAAGGCCTGGTGTGGACAAACTAATGCAGTGCTGAGTTACTGGTCTTCTTATTGTGTTGTGGTTTCCGGTTCTGGCTTGTACTTTCGACTATCCTTCATGTGTATTATTATGCTGTTCCGTTGTTGTTTGCTGTATTTTTTCCGCATTGTAGGTGTTCTGTTATTTATCATATTGTGCAGTCATTAGATAGATGTCCTATTCTGTAATTTCTATATTTATGTCTGTGTAACTTATTAGACCAGTGGTGTCTTGACTCGTCCTCATCACTACTTAACCGAGGTTAGTCTTGATACTTACTGGGCATCGCTGTGGTGTGCTCATACTACACTTCTGCGCATTTTTTTGTGCAGATCCAGGTATTGATTGTTAATAGCTGCGCGGATCATTGCCGCGGAGACTCAAGGTAAACATGCTGCTGCGTTCGCAGGCTTCAGAGTCACCTTCCTTCTTTTATTCAATTGTTTTTATATATTTCTAAACGGTTGTATTTAGAAGTCGTAGGAAATTTCGTAGAGCTTATGACTTGTATTACCGAATTTTGGGAAATCGTAAATTCTGTCATGATTTGTATATGGAGACCGTTAGATTTCCTTTATTATTGTTGTTATTCAGTAAATGTTAGGCTTACCTAGTCCCTAAGACTAGGTGCCATCACAGTACCCAACAGAGAGAAATTTGGGTCGTGACACGCAGGTGCGTGAATAGTGCCCACAGGTGCGTGGAAAGTGCCCGCAGGTGCGTGAACAGTGGCCACAGGTGCGTGAACAGTGGCCATAGGTGCGAAACTGGGCAGCAACATAAGGACCAAAAAGCAGTCACTTTGTCATTTTCGATTGAGATTTGGGAGCTCAGTGTTTAGGCGATTTTGGAGGAGTTATTCACGACTTTGACTTGGGTATGTGTTCTATATCCTAAAGTATTTATATTTCATGATTCCATGATTATATTCATCATTTAATTCAGATTTAAATAGAGGAAATCAAGATTTTTGCAAATCCAAAAACGAAAATTTAAGATTTGGAGGTCGAGTTGTTATTGAAATTCGATAAAATTGTTATGGTTGAGCTCGTATCAGAATTAGTATTCGGATTTCATATAAATTTTGTTGGGTTCCGAGAGGGGGCCCCGCGTTGACTTTTTGGAATAAATTTTTAAGTCGACGTATTATTATTTGGAATGGTTTCCGATGAATTTTAATGAAGTTATACAATTAATTTGGATAGATTTGAGCGGTCCGGAGGATAATTCAAGCAAGAAGGAGATTTTTGGAATATCGGCATAACTTCAAAAAGGTAAGTGTCTTGCCTAACCTCGAGTGGGGGAATTACCTCTTAGGCATCGAGTCTTATGTGCCATTTGTGAAATGTGAAAAGAAGTGTATGCGAGGTGACGAGTACGTACCCGGGCTTATATGTGCAAAATATATTGAATTAAAGTCTTAGGCATATAGTGTAGTAAATTGGATAATTATTGGCATACATTTATTTATCTAATTGCCATGCCTCGAATCACATTTGTTGAACTTGTTTTTATACGACAATTTGATGTTGTCACGACCCAAAATCAGGTAGTCGTGATGGTACCTAACTCAACCCGTTAGGTAAGCCCACTAATAACTATCCAGTTTCAATAATGTTAATAAGTCTATTAAACAAAATAAATTATCTAAATCAATTATATTTCCCCAAGGATAGGTAGTACAAATCATGAGCTACAAATAGAGTTTACAAAGCAACAATAAAATAAATACACAGTCTGTTTGAAAAGTACATAAACAGAGTTTTATAATCTAAGGCTACCCTGAACAAAGGAGGCAGCTACAACAAGGACGCCAGTACATCTTCAAGTCCCGCAATCATCGAGCACAAAAACAACAACAACTGACATCTGCACGCAATGTGCAGAAGTGTACTATCAGTACAATCGACCTCACGTACTGAGTAAATAACAAACCTAACCTTAGGTTGAAAGCAGTGACAAGCTAACACTAGGTCGGGTCCAATACTAGTATTCTACAACAAATCGCAATAGCATAATACCAGTAATAAAAGAGTATCTCAGAAGTAAAATGTTCAACCTGCTCACAGTTCCAAAAAATAGGCATGCTTTTCAAATATCTTAATGAGAACTCAAATCTTTTGCCAAAAGTGCCGAAATACAGGTAAGTTTGAAAACCATGATTTCTCCCAAAATCTTTTCAGCAATAAGTAAGATGTTTCATTTTTCTTTTCAAATAACAAGTATAAAAGACCTCTCTAAGCACACAGAAGTCAATGTGTATTATAAGTCATGGACGACGTGATACTATATAACATGAGAAAAAGTGCATCTCTATGCCTATATGTCATGCGTGCATGCAAATGCCAGTATGTCTTATGTGCATGGAAATTCCATGTATCTCAATTCACACACGTTTATAGTCGACTGCGCTTACTGGGGATGTTCAGACTCCGGAGGGGCTCCTACCGTCCAAGCGCTAAGCACGGACAATTCATGTGCTGTACAGACAACTCATCTGCCATAATATCAATATCTGGATCTGCACAGAGACCTCACGTGCTGCATGGATAACTCACGTGCTATAATATAACTACCTGGATCCGCACAGACAACTCATGTGGTATAATATCAATACCTGGATCCGCATGGAAAACTCACGTGCTATAATATTAATACCTGGATCCGCACGGACAACTCACGTGCTGCACGAACAACTGACGCGCTGCATGGACAACTCACGTGCTATGGCATCAATATTCTCACAATCAGGACCTAGGCCTTACTCAGTCATCAATCTCTCTAGTCTCACTCTCGGGCTCACAGTGTCATGAAATTAGCCCGGCAACAAGAATATGATGCATCAACAATTAACAATTAAAACTGATATATGATATGAATGCATGAACATGACTGAGTATAAGATATCAATGAAGCCTGTGAAATAACAGCAAGAAACAACCACTATGGGTCTCAACAGTATCGGCATAAAGTCTAAACATGATATCTAGCATGATTGACAACTCAACTTTATCACGTGGTAAAAACATAGATATCGAAAAAATAGGGCCACTAAACTGGGCAATGAGAACCATAGGGTCCCATTTCACAGGGTGCACGCCCGCACGCCCGTCACGTAGCATGTGCGTCACCTCAATACCAATCACATAACACCTAACTCGAGGTTTCATACCCTCAACACTAAGTTTAGAAGAGTTACTTACCTTAATAGCGTGGAAATCCTACTCTGGGTACTCTCGCTCCTCGACTCGGCCTCCAAAAGCTTCGAATCTATTCACAACCAGTACGATACCATCAATAAACGTTAATGGAATGAATTCCACAAGAAAAACTATCAAATTAGACAAAAATCTTGAAATCGGCTCAACTCCGGCCCCTGAGCCTATGCCTTGAGACCCGACAAAAATTACAAAACTATAAATCTTATTCACTCACGGATCTAACCATACCAAATTTAGCAAAATCCAACACCGTTCGGCCCCTCAAATCCTCACATCAAACTCTTCAATTTTGAAGCCATAAATTCCCAAATGTCTAGCTCAAATTCCCAAGTAGATGATGAATAAAGCCATAGATTCATGAAATATATACAATTATAGGTTAGAAACACTTACCCCAAAGTTGCTCCTTGAAATCGTTCAAAAATCGCCTCTCCCGAGCTCCTCAAATCCAAAAATCCAAAAATGGAGAACAAAACCTCGAATTGGGGTTTTCTGCCCAGCATGTCCGCACCTGCGGTCATATTCGCGCACCTGCGGCCATATCCGCGCAACTGTGCTACTGCACCTTCGGTAAGAACCTCGCACCTGCGGTCTTCACTTAAACGCCAGCTTCCTTAGCTTTCGCGCCTATGACCCATGCATCGCTCGCAGGTGTGGCCATCACCTGTGCACCTGCGCTCAAGCTCCAACCTGCCTTTTCCTTATCTGCACAGTCTACCGAGCCTGCTACCCTCGCACCAGCGGCTCCCCATCCGTAGGTGCGGAAAACACCAGCAGCTCCAAAACACCAGAAAACAACACTTCCAACTCAAAATTCAACCCGTTAAATCACCTGAAACACATCCGAGGCCCTCGGGACCTCAACCAATGATACCAACAAGTCCTATACCAATATACGAACTTAGTCGAACCCTCAGAACACTCAAAACCACACCAAATTAACCTCGAATTCAAGCCTAAGAACTTCTAAACTTCCGAAATTCGCCAACTCTGCCGAAACCTACCAAACCACGTCAGAATAACCTCAAATTTTGCACACATGTCACAATTGACACTACGAACCTACTTCAACTTACGGAATTCCATTTCGACCCCGATACTTAATTTTTCACTGCCGACCAAAATCGCCAAATTTCCAACTTCAGCCAATTCAAGACTAATTCTACCATGGACCTCCAAATCACAATATAGACGCGCTCCTAAGTCCTAAATCACCCAACGGAGCTAATGGAACCATCGGAAGTCCAATCCGAGATCAAATTCTAAAATGCCAAACTTGGTCCTTTCAAATTTAAGGCTTCTAGCTGAGAATCATTCTTCCAAATAAATTCCAATTAACCTGAAAACCAAAACCAACGATCTACATAAGTCGTAATACATCATAAGGAGCTACTCATGCCCTCAAACGACCGAGCGAAGTGCAAATTTCTCAAAATGACCGGTCGTGTCGTTACATCCTCCCCTACTTAAACATACGTTCGTCCCCGAACGTGCCAAGAGTTGTTCCAAAAGCCATCAAATCACCGAATAACCTTACCACGCACATACACGGGGGTGTACCCACGTCACCCTATCCCATATAGGTCTGATAACACAGCATAACACAAATTTATTCATCCAACCTACCCCAAGCCTTAGAATCCAATATTTCACTCATCCGAAATTTCTAATAAGATCTGATTCCTGCAACCTACACAATGTATAAGTCTGAAAAAACTGTATCAAGACATAACCATAATCCAAGACACAATCGCATGATATACCTCATAACTCAATTACTCATAGCAAAAATCCCCGATCATAGTAAGTGCTCAAAATAACCCAATGCCGATAATAAGCCTCATATCTAACAAAATCTCACTCTAAATCCTTCGTACACTGCCGACAAATGAAAGAACACGCGGAAACTCATATCTATTCATCAATTCAACAAGCCGTGGAGATCCCTCTCCTTTAACAAGAACTATAGCCAAATTCCCAAGCCGACTTCCAATATTATCCTTCCAAATATACTACAATCAAATCCGATGACACCCATCCTGGATCTGACGACTTCATATTATCGAATACCAACTAACCTACTGACACGCAACACCAATACTACTCGAAGACACAAATCGTGCAATCCATGCACAAATAAGCAACAACCCAAATGTATTCAATCACAAAAATGACTCAGTCAAGAGAACCGCCTGCAAACTCCACGGGTACCACCACCACAAAAAGCTACGAACCCATCACACACCGTAGAACTATCACCCGACTCTAACACAAAGGTTCATACCTCAACATAATTCCGCTGCAATTCGTGACCCCATCCAGGCGTTGATCTATATCATATACCTCGAGCCACCTTGCTCAAAAGCATTAACCACGTGAAATTCGACATCTAGTACTCAAAGTGCATTACCATAACCAAAGAGGATTAGACAATACAATGCCACACAAAACCCGAAAGAACATAACCAATACACCCTCAATCATGCAACATCCAATTACTCATCTCGCTCAGATTTCGTCATAAGACCACAATAGAACCACACCAAGTGTGCCTAAAACCAACGAAAGCGTTCCTAAAACCAACGAATCACAACTCCTCGTTGCATAGAATAATAACTCATGGAAATTTTCAAAACACGAATAATCTTAGCAACAACTGAATGAAACATCCCTCAACAATAGCATTATGGAGCCAACCAATTCGACTCGGTGTAGAATACAAATCCTAATTGGGCCTACCAATTGACCCCCAATTCAACTCCGGGAACCCACACATAGATAAATAAACCTTTGAAAGCCCACAATAACTGAATCATAACACATCTTATCATCTGTCTAACTTCTGCCATGACTTCACAGTCCCCAACCACGAAACAATACTCTCCTGAGGACTCCTAGTCTCCAAATCCATAGTACACACGAATCACCATATCTGATCCCAACTCCACCGCCAGAATGTCTAATACATCTCTCACACACGATCATCCTGAGAGGAAATACTTCTCAAATTCTTCCTTGTCATATAGCAAAATACGAATATGAGTAGTCGATCAAACAAGAGGAAGCCGCCATACAAATGAAGTATCCATAGATCAAACACATTGCCCCTTCTGAAATATATATCCTCTTCAAGCCATACCAACTAGTACCACCACTTACTTAGTCATCCGAGACCGCCATGGTGCCTACCAATTTAGAACCTTCCCTCCAAAACTAAACTGTGACCTAGCACTTGAAAATCTCAATACTACACAGCACACCGCACCCATTATGCCATCATATGAAAGATACAAAAATCTCAAAACAAAAATCCGAGTCGCAAGCAACTACATACTCTATTAGCCAATAACTTTCCATTTGATTTCATCCTGGAGATAATCACAATACACAATATGTTCCACACACCGACAGGAAATATGCACCCCGAACCGTGGTAGTAACCATTGAAAACTCTTCGAAACTCATATGTGCATAATCAAGCCATCAAAACTAATTCTCTTTATCTCATCCAAGCCACGCAGGTTGCCGAAACCTAAGAGCATCGCCACAAAACACCTGAAGAAACTCACTACATCATAAGAACTAGAAGAGCGAATCACATCTGTTACCATGCTGATCCAACCCGTCACCAAGCTGTCCTAATTCTCTGAGTTCCTTCTGGATTACCTTCAAATTGATGCTTCTCTTGCTATAATACCATAATCCGCAACCAAAACTCACCACACGAGACCCTAGCATAAAACCAAACCGTCCTAAGGCTCATAAGCCGTTGAATGTTCTCTTAAACAGCCCAAAAGTACCACAACCCAAATACTTACTCCGAAGAGACTTTCTGTGAGTCTAAATCCATTAACTTCACCTCCCTTATACTGATATGTAGAATCCATAATGATATTGAAATGCCACAAGTCTTGTCACCATACAATGTGAATCTCAATTTCTAGCCAAATACACATCCTGAAGATTCCCAATTATCACATATAAATCTTGCATCCATTAGAACCATTCTCGCGAGTCATTCTGCTCAAGCCTCAATTAGACCGACCAATCGTATCGAACGACCTGTGCTCCATTAGCACACCAACACCCAAGGGAGTAACCCACACTCCTAAGCAATCGAGCAATCTCCTACTCCATGCACACTACCTCCTTCACAACTAGCCACTCAATTATTCCATGATTCCCATATACCCATAGAATTTAATACAACCCCTATACAAAAATTTCCTTACTCGATTCATTCTCAAATTCCACCGCTACAAGTCCTAACTGAGTCACCAATATACCTCAAACTGAAACTAACATAACACATAATCGTGCAATCA
Organism: Nicotiana knightiana; assembly: GCA_005239525.1. Taxonomy (NCBI): domain Eukaryota; kingdom Viridiplantae; phylum Streptophyta; class Magnoliopsida; order Solanales; family Solanaceae; genus Nicotiana; species Nicotiana knightiana. The sequence goes on from ML424856.1 coordinate 79,812, forward strand.
AATTATCAATAGCAGACTCCCTCACTTAGCTCAAAGACATAGATCAAAACACATAATAACTTACAATGATCATACTCTATTACTACCACCGTACCGCAGTGAGATTCAACTAAATCCTTTATAGGCTTAGATAACACCACCCACCTAATAGCTCAAATCATCTGCAAATCTCACATTCATCCTTGTAGCAGTCAAGCCAACTCTCATAAGGGACCCGAACTCAAATTGCAACGCATATAATTCACTGGAATAAAAGGGAACTCGCTACTAACAACATAAGGATCACACAACCTTAGGACACTACGCAGGAGATAACCCCACATGCTTAGCCTCAAACTGATATCTTTCTGTGCTCCTCCATAATCATAACTATTACGCAATCACTCAATCTCCCTGAGTCTGAACTCATAATAGACATGACGATCTATTCCACTCCACAACTAAATTACATGAGAGGACCTTTAACACACCCATAACTCGAGGCCATACACCAAATCCATAAAGAAGTCAAACACCTAATAGTCCTTGGTACATCCCCAGTAAACTCTCCTTGTCACATTCGAACAATATGAACACATCTCGCAATCAAATCATACTCACCACATAGTCATCCTGTCACAAAATCCCACCAATAAGGACAAAACGAACATATAAGTCCCAAACGCACATGCTCTCATAATCGAAGTCGCAATACTCAAGTCACAATAAAAACCCGGCCTCAAGTCCTCCAGACTTGCCCATCATAAACATGCCAAAATCATATCTCGCACCTCAACCACCGAAATCATAAGCCGTCGATGCGTAACTGATATCGAGCGCTCATGTGCGCATACGAATGCGTGGAAGAAGTTCAAAGAGTTACACTTCAAGATGAATCAATGCCGCACGACAACGAAGGAAAGATGGGAAGTATATCCTAAACATCTTGTAGCCTCTCGAAGATAGGTATGGATGTCATCATATCGATCTCCATGAATATAATAGACACTTGCTCATGACTTGTAAAACCTATGAACTTAGAGCTCTGATACCAACTTGTCACGACCCAAAATCCGCTAGTCGTGATAGCACCTAACCCAACTCGCTAGGTAAGACCACTAATAACTATCCAGTTTCAATAATGTTAATAAGTCAATTAAACAAAATAAATTATCTAAATCCATTGTATTTTCCTAAGGACTGGTAGTACAAATCATGATCTTCTACGAATAGAGTTTACAAAGCAACAATGAAATACACAGTCTATTTGAAAAGTATATAAACAAATTTTATAATCTAAGTCTACCCTGAACAAAGGAGGCAGCTACAACAGGGACGTCGGTACATCTTCAAGTCCCGCAATTATCGAGCACAACAACAACAACAACTGACATCTGCACGCAATGTGCAGAAGTGTAGTATTAGTACAACCGACCCCATATATTGAGTAAGTAACAAACCTAACCTTAGGTTGAAAGCAGTGACGAGCTAACACTAGGTCGGGTCCAATACTAGTATTCTACAAGAGTTCGCAATAGCGTAATACCAGTAATAAAAGGGTATCTCAGAAGTAAAATGTTCAACTCGCTCACAGTTCCAGAAAATAGGCATGCTTTTCAAATATCTTAATGAGAACTCAAATCTTTTGCCAAAAGTGCCGAATACAGAGGTAAGTTTGAAAACTATGATTTCTCCCAAAATCTTTTCAGCAATAAGTAAGATGTTTCATTTTTCTTTTCAAATAACAAGTATAAAATACCTCTCTGAGACCACAAAAGTCAATGTGTATAATAAGTCATGGACGACGTGATACTATATAACATGAGGAAAAGTGCATCTCTATGCCTGTATGTCATGCATGCATTCAAATGCCAGTATGTTATGTGTGCATGCAAATAGCATGTATCTTAATCCACACACGTTTATAGTCGACTGCGCTCACTAGGGGTGTTCAGATTTCGGAGGGGCTCCAACAGCCCAAGCGCTAAGCACGGACAACTCACGTGCTGCATGAACAACTCACGTGCGATAATATCAATATCTGGATCTGCACGGACAACTCACATGATGCACGAACAACTCACGTGCTATAATATCAATACCTGGATCCGCACAAACAACTCACGTGCTGCACGAACAGCTCACGTGCTATAGTGTCAATATCCTCACAACCATGCCCTAGGCCTTACTCATTCATCAATCTCTCCAGTCTTACTCACGGGCTCACAGTGTCATGAAATTAGCCCGCAAGAAGAATATGATGCATCAACAATTAACAACTGAGACTGAGATATGATATGAATGCATGAACACGACTGGGTACAAGATATCAATGAAGTCTGTGAAATAACAGCAAGAAACGACCATTATGGGTCTCAACAGTATCGGCATAAAGTTTAAACATGATATCTAGCATGATTGACAGCTCAATTACTTTATCATGTTGTAAAAACACAGATATCGACAAAATATGGCCACTAAACTGGGCCATGGAAACCATAGGGTTCACGCCCACACGCCCGTCACCTATCATGTGCGTCACCTCAATACCAATCACATAACACCTAACTCGAGGTTTTATACCCTCAACACTAAGTTTAGAAGAGTTACTTACCTTAACAGCATAAACATCCTACTATAGGATTCTCTCGCCCCTCGACTCGGCCTCCAAAATCTCCGAATCTATTCACAACCATTACGATACCATCAATAAATGTTAATGGAATGAATTCCACAAGAAAAACGATCAAATTAGACCAAAATCCCAAAATCGGCTCAACCTCGGCCCCCAGGCCCACGCCTCGAGACCTGACAAAAATTACAAAACTAGAAATATTATTCACTCACGAGTCTAACCATACCAAATTTAGCAAAATCCAACATCGTTTGGTCCCTCAAATCTTCACATCAAACTCCCTAATTTTCAAGCCCTAAATTCCCAAATTTCTAGCTCAAATTCCCAATTAGATGATGAATAAAGCCATAGATTCATGAAATTTATACCATTATAGGTTAGAATCACTTACCCCAACGCTGGTCCTTGAAATCCTTCAAAAATCGCCTCTCTCCCGAGCTCCTCAAATCTAAAAAATTGAAAAATGGAGAGCAAAACCTCGAATTGGGGGTTTCTTCCCAGCAGGTCCGCACCTGTGGCCATATCCGCACACCCGCGCTACCGCACCTGTGGTAAGAACCTCGCACCTGTGGTCTTCACTTAAACACCATCTTCCTCAGTTTCCGCACTTGCGACCTATGCATCGCACCTGCAGGCTCGCAGGTGAAGCCATCACCTGCGCTCAAGATCCAACCTTCCCTTTACGCATCTATGCTCAGTCTACCGTGCCTGCGACCCTCGCACCTGCGGCTCCCTATACGCAGGTGCGGAAAACACCAGTAGCTCCAAAACACCAGAAAATAACACTTCCAACTCAAAATTCGATCTGTTAAATCACCTGAAACACACCCGAGGCCCTCGGGACCTCAACCAATGATACCAACCAGTCCTATACCAATATTCAAACTTAGTCGAACCTTTGAAACACTCAAAACCACACCAAATTACAAAATTAACCTCAGATTCAAGCCTAAGAACTTTTAAACTTCCAAAATTCACCAACGACACCGAAACCTACCAAACCACGTCCGAATAACCTCAAATGTTTCACACACGTCACAATTGACACTACGAACCTACTTCAACTTCCGTAATTCCATTCCGACCCCGATGCCTAATTTTCCATTGCCGACCAAAATCGCCAAATTTCCAACTTCCGCCAATTCTAGCCTAATTTTACCATATACCTCCAAATCACAATCCGGACGCGCTCCTAAGTCCAAAATCACCCAACAGAGCTAATGGAACCATCAGAAATCCAATCTGAGATCAAATTTTAAAAAGTCAAACTTGGTCAAACCTTTTAATTTAAGGCTTCTAGCCGAGAATCATTCTTCCAATTAAATTTCGAATAACCTGGAAACCAAAACCAACAATCTACATAAGTCATAATACATTATAAGGATCTACTCATGGCCTCATACGACCGAGCGAAATGCAAATTTCTCAAAACGACTTGTCCGGTCGTTACATATGTAATTATTACTTGTATATTTATGTGAATTCTGTGAGTTCGATGGTTTGATAGTTCTTGGAATTTAGTGTCATGATGAATTTTTCCCTATGAAAATAATTAATTAATCAAGCTTAAGAAGGAGTATTAGTATAATTATCTAAATTTGGATTAAGTGAAGATTTTTCTTTATGCTGAATAATTTCTATCTCTGTTGATTGTTTTTTGTGGTGTTACACACATTGCGTGGAGACTTCGGCTATTTATTTTGAAATTAATTGATTTGGTTGTATCTTTGGAATTTGGCTGTGGCCATTGCGAAAATTTTGATATGAATTGATTTTGTTATTTTGTCGTGATAATTTACCATATAAATTGTTGTGTTGTCTGAGTTGTTATTTTGGGGATATAAGAGTGGCATTTCAATGTTGATATTATATGGGTATAATGGTGGCATTTCAGTGTTGTTGTGTTTGTTAGAATATTGTCTGGGTGGAGCGATAAGGGTGGCTATCAGGAGTGATAAGGGTAACTATTGTCAGGGATGATATGTGATGTTGTGGAGTGGTTACATTGGTAATTTTATGTGATGTTGTGATTTTCCTTGTATTTATTTTTATACCTTGTGCAATTTGTTTTGTTGTTGGTAAATTGATAATTGCCTGATTTATGTTGAAATTTGGAGTCTGTGGCTATTGCCAGGCGGATTATGATATGAAATGTGGGCACGAGGTGTCGTGAGTAAATAATGCTGATATTGGCATGTGAATAGTCCGTGCAGTTACGATATGAAATGAGGGAACGAGGTTCTGGGGAAATATGATAATTTAATTATAGGCACGAAATGCTGTGGAAATATGAAAGTGGACTGAGACCCGTGTTTATGAAAATAGGCCGAGACCTTTAGTTGTATGATTATGAAATGAAGTGTCATATGGTGACTTTTTAATTGAAAGAGTTATATTCAAAATATTTATTTGGAAGGATTTTTATTCAAAAAGATTTATTTGAAAGAATTACATTCGAAAGGTATTTATTTGAAGAAATTATATTTGGGAGAGATTTATTTCAAGGAAGTATATTTGAAAGATATTTATTTGAAGGAATTATATTTAAAAGAGATTTATTCGGAAGAACTATATGTGAAAGATATTTATTTGAAATACTTGATTTAATTGGGTGTACTTATATTCATAAATTATTGAGCGTTATTAATGGTGTTCTTGTTGCCCTTATTGTTATTTGTTTCCTGTTATTTTTTATATGTTATTGCACAGACTATTAGACTAGTGAATGTCTTGACTATACCTCGTCTCTACTCCACTGAGGTTAGTCTTGATACTTACTGGGTATCGACCGTAGTGTACTCATACTACACTTCTGCACATTTTTGTGCAGAGCCATGTATTGGAGATATCAGACTCGAAAAAAATTATAGTGGGATCGTAAGGATTCAAGGTAGAGCTGCTTGGTCGTCGCAGTCCCTTGGAGTCTTTTCATTTCATTGTACTGTTAATTTTTAATCGAACATTATTGTATATTCGGTCCTCGTGATCATTCTATGTGTTCAGTTAGAGTTCGTGAATCAGTACTACCAGTCTTGGGAGATTTTCATATTTGTTTCCGCTGTTAGTTTTTATTACCTATTTAATTAAAAAAAGAGGCTAGAAATGTAATTTTAATCGGCTTACCTAGTATTAGATACTAGGTACCGTCACGACGCCTGAGGTGGGATTTTGGGTCGTGACAAAATTACTCCAACAAGATCAACAAGGAAAAATCTACGGAGAAGAATTTATTTGGAGAAATCAAAGACAAAATTGAGGCTTATATAAATCAAGAGGTAACAGAGGTTGAGGAGAAAGAATTGAGCCCATTCCAACAGGTTACTAGAAATTGCAAATGAAGAAAGGAGCAATCTCCAAAAAAGAAATTTTTGCATCATAATTTGAAGAAATAAAGAAAGATTTAGCAATAAATTTTGAGGTTGAAGTCAGTGACGATGTATTAATGACCTCCATAGGTAATACCTCAGAAGAAGAAACCTGTATAGCAGGAGAAGCTCAAGGAAGCCAAGTTGCAAAATCAGTCTGGACGAAATTGAAGAATTTTGAAAAAAATGAAAGAAGGAGCAGAAGAATCTTCTGTGAAAAAGGATAGCAAGGGAAAAGACAAAGCATAAATTATTGAAGCCCCACAGATAAATTATCGGGATAATCAAGACAAGTTTTAATAAAACAATGGACCCCTCCATTATTGAAGGGAATCTACTTTTATAAAGTAGTTTGTCCAATTGTAATAATTTAGCTTTTCTTTTTTGACTTTTGTAATATTACCCGGCAGACTACATTATTATGTCAACCATAATAATGTTAGATTTTGTTTTGTTTTCAAGATCGATCCATTATATAAGGATCGTTTCATTTCTTATGAGGACATGCTTTAGAAAATACTCCTCATTCTCTCTAAAAATTCTCTTGTACAGTCTCTTTGTAAGTTTTTATATTGAATTAAAAACAACCAGAAAAGTTCAGTTAGCCACAAACCAGCGGTCATTCTTTTAAAGTTATTTATATTATTTTTTAGCCTAATGATGGGCTATAAACCTTAGTGTTAAACTTGGCCATCATAGGCTATTTATGAGTAGGTTTTGTTATTAAGTGTTGCTGTATCAACCCGATGGTGCTATATGTTGGAACTATATAACCTAGGTAGTTCATATTATTATCAATAAACTCTGGTTATGACAACATAACCGGTGGTCCTCGGTTGACCCGATTAGTTGATGATGGTGTTGAGGGGTTGTGAGGAGGACCGTGGTTTAGGGTCTACTGTTGAGAATATGACTAGCCAGGGCTGGTGTTCTCATGATTTATTCCCTGAAGCCCATTGGAAGCGATCCGTAAACCCTTGTCACCCGATGGTGCTATAGGTTGGAACTACATAACCCAGGCAGTTCATATTATTAAGAGTGAACTCTGGTTATGGCAACATAACCGGTGTTCCTCGGTTGACCCGATTAGTTGATGATGGCGTTGAGAATTTGTGAGGAGGACCGTGGTCTAGGGTCTACTGTTGAGAATATGACTATCCAGGACTGATGTTCTCATAATTTATTCCCTGAAGCCCATTGGAAGCAATCCATAAACCCTTAATAATGATAATAATAATAATAATAATAATAATAATAATAATAATAATAATAATAATAATAATAATAATAATAATAATAATAATAATAATAATACATGACACAAGCATTAGCACCTGCAAATTCATAGCATATGATGTTAAGTGACACATTGAAATTTTTTCATAAGTTTCCTTATGTTTATACCGGAGAAAATAAAAGGTTAAAGGAAGTGTAGTTATTTTCTTTGTGTGAGAATTTGGCTTAAGATCTAGTAGCATTTGGCGTAATTTGTTGTGATTTAAAATTTTTCAGGCCCCCGTTAAAGTGAACTAACTTTGGTAATGACATCTAGCAAAATTTCTTTTAGATATGTGTTGAGAAAATAATATTAAACAAGTACATATATATTTGGTCTTGAAAGAATGATAGACAACTTTACTCACAATTTTTCTATATGGTAATAACTTATGCATATATGGACAAAAATGTGACTTCTTTTAGTGATATGATAAACTTTTCTCTCCCATAACTGCTATTGACATTTATGTTTTGAAGTGTTTTTTAAAGCACAAGTTTCAATTCTTATTACAAAATTTATAAATGAAACTTCTTTACTAAAAATGACATTATTATTTCTAATTTATTTATTTTATTTTATAGCTTTCGCCGTGTAAAATTTATCAAAACATGAATTTGTGATACTTGATATCATCGGAAATAATTATTTGTCATGGTCCCTTAATGTTGAAATTTACCTTGACGCTAAAGGTCTTGGGAATACTATTATACAAGGAAATAAAACATCAGATCAGGATAAAGCGAAGGCCATGATTTTTCTTCGTCATCATCTACATGAAGGATTAAAAACTGAATATTTAACTGTATAAGATCCACTTGAATTATGGATTAATTCGAAAGATCGCCCAAAACTTACGTTATTACCGAAAGCTCATAATGAATGGACACATTTAAGGTTGCAAGACTTTAAAATCGTAGGTGGGTGTAATTCTGCTATCTTTAAAGTAAGGTCTCCATTAAAATTATGTGGAGACACTACCAAAGATGGGGACTTATTGGAAAAAATATTTTTTACTTTTCACGCTTCAAATGTGGTGCTACAATAGCAATACCATGAAAAAGCTTTTAATAAATATTCTGAATTAATCACATGCCTACTTGTGGCAGAGCAGAATAATACTCTATTAATAAAAAATCATGAATCCCGTCCCACTAGGTCAGCCTCATTTCCGGAAGTGAATATTTTAGCAGCATATGATAAGTTTGAAAGAAAATAAAATAATTACTGTGGTCCTGGACATGCCTGTAGACGTGGATGTAGCAGGTGACGAAACAATTATCCTCATTATGGTGAAAATAAATAGGAGAACTGTAACGATCGGCTGGTCTTTTGGAGAGTTAGAGCCCCGATCCCCTATTAAATACTTTCCCCGTATCTATTTTCATTATTTTTCTTTGACGGGAGGGTTCGTTTTGGTTTTTGGAGTGAATTGAGATACTTAGTCTCTAATTTCGGAACTTAAGTTGGAAAAGTCGATCGAATGTAGACTTATGTGTAAAGACCTCGAATTTGAATTTTTATGGTATCGTTAGCTCCGTTAGGTGATTTTGGACTTAGGAGCGCGTCCGGAATGTGATTTGGAGGTCCGTAGTAGATTTAGGCTTGAATTGGCGAAAGTTAGAATTTTGACGATTTTGGTCGGCGATGAAATTTTTTATATCGAGCCCATAATGGAATTACGGAAGTGGGAGTAGGTTCATAGTGTCATTTTTGACTTTTGTGTAAAATTTGAAGTCATTCGGACGAGAATTGATATGTTTCGATGCTGTTTGTAGAATTTGAAAATTCCAAAGTTTATTAGGCTTGAATCCGTGCATAATTCGTGTTTTTGATGTTGTTCGATGTGGTTTGAAGGCTCGACTAAGTTTTTATGGTGTTGTAGGATTGTTTGGTATGTTTGGTTGAGGTTCCGGGGGGCTCGGGTGTGTTTCAGATGCTTAATTGATTGAAATTTGGACTTAGGAGAAAAATCTGATGTTGATGGTTCTGGTTTTCTCGCACCTGTGGTGGGGAGTCCCCAAGTGCGACCCCGCAGAAGTGAGGCTGAGGTCGTAGGTGCGGCTCTGAGTGTATAGGTCTGGGGTCGCAGATGCGACAAGGGAGCCGCAAGAGCAGACCCGCATCTACAGAAGGGTAGTCGCAGATGCAGAGAAGAGAGGGACCCATGGCTCCGCAGAAGCGGCGATTAGCCGCAGAAACGCATCCGCAGATGCAGACGAAGGAGCGCATGTGCGAAATCTAGAGTTTAATGAAAACTTGCAGATATGGAGTCCCAGTTGCATAAGCGGGACCGCAGATGTGGTCCTAAGATCGCAGAAGCAGAAATCACTAGGTTGAAATGGGCAGAATCGAGGGTTTGTTGCTCATTTCAAAAAATTCGATTTTGACTCGAAGGAAGGTGATTTTTCGAGAGATTTCAGAGGAAATCTTTGGGTAACGATTTGTAATCCTATTTTGACCCTATTTTATTAATCCATAGTTGTTTTCTCCATTAAATTAAGGAATTAGAGGGTGGAAGTTGGGAAAATTTGGGGAAAAGTTCCAAAATCGAATTTCTGAGTTTTGAGTGGGATTTAGGCGTCGGATTTGGATGATTTTTGTACGAGTGAATTCGTGAGTGAATGTGTGTTTTTTTTTGGTAACTTTTACTCAATTCCGATGTGGGCCCGAGGAGGCTTTTTGGGTGTTTTCCTATTTTCTTGCCTTAACTTTGATTTCATTAGCTAGATTAGTTAGTTGTAGCTATATTTACGTTATAAAATTGATTTGATTAGATTTGGGCCACTCGAAGTTGGATACTCATGAAAAGAGCGTGATTTCAAATTGATTGATCTTGGTTCGAGGTAAGTGGCTTGCCTAACCTTGTGTGGGCGAACTTCCCCTTGGGATTTTGATACTATTTGATATATGAGCGCCGTGTACGTGAGGTGACGAGTACGTACACGGGCTATTTCTTTTAATACTCCATTTTTCACTAAATCATAACTTGTTTTTCCTTGTTTGAACTACACTAGCATATGTAACTACCTGGTTTAGATTAGAAAAGCATGCCTACATGTTTTGACTGTCTATTTGAACTCTATGCAGCATGTTTAGTGAAATTTCCTGTTTCTTTGGTTTGAACTTAGCCTAAACCGTAGGTTTTCTTGCTGTAATTGTTGTGTTTATTGGTTGAGCTGCATATTTACTTTGGGACTACGGAACGGTATTGCGAGAGATCCCCCTGTACTACATATTTACTTTGGGACTACGAAATGGTATTCCGGGAGATCGCCCAACACCGCATATTTTCTTTTGGACTACAGAACGGTATTCCGGGAGATCCCCTTGCACATTTACGTTTGGGACTACGGGACGGTATCCCAGGAGATTCCCTGTTGCTATTATTATGTTCTGAAATGTTGGTTTTAATTAAATTCTATTCTTGCTGGATTTTCGTACTTATATTACTGTAGTATATTCTTTCTATCTTATTTCGTTATATTTATACCAGTAGGGCCCTGACCTGACCTCGTCACTACTCGACCGAGGTTAGGCTTGGTACTTACTAGGTACCATTGTGGTGTACTCATGCCCTTCCTGCACATGTTTTCGTGTGCAGAGCCATGTACCTTTCCTCCGCCTTAGTATTAGTGCAGCCGCAACAGCCAACTGAGACTTCAAGGTATATCTGCACGCATACGCAGATCCATGGAGTCCCCCTCTACCTTTACTCTGATTTTTACCTCCTTATTACTTTAGACTCTATGTATAGCAGACACTAGATAGTTACTCGTAGATCTTGTGACTCATGGTTCCGTGTTTTAGGAAGTATTGTGTATAAATTTGCTTACTGATTTTACTTGTATATGCCGAGCGGCAGTTTACCAATATATAGTAATTTATGAAGCTTAGTTGTTCTATTATTTTATGTATCCCTTCTATTTCAATGTTAATAGGCTTACCTAGTTGTAGCGACTAGGTGCCGTCACGGCATTTTAGAGGGGGAAAAAGGGTCGTGACACGTTGGTATTAGAGCTCTAGGTTCATAGGTATCGTGAGTCACAAGCCAGTTTATTAGAGTCTCGTGGATCGGTACAGAGACGTCCTACTTATCATCGGGAGGCTACAGAACTGTTAAGAATAACAATACTTCTTTGATTTCCTTGTCGTGCGAGTTATTGATCTCAAAAATTCTGAAAATTTTCTATTCTATTCTTTCTCACAGATGGTGAGGACCCATACCGAGAAATCCGATGATCAGGCACCCGATCCCCCTCCTAGAGTCGCCAGAGGCTGGGTCGGGGTAGAGGACGACCATGCGGTGTAGCTAGAGCACCTGCGTAAGCCGCGACAGAGGATCCCCCAGCAGCTCTAGATGGAGGGCCGGCACCGGAGGTTCCTATTGCTGCTTCATCCCTCCAGGAGACTTTGTCTCAGTTCTCAGATATGTTTTTGTGTGATTATATCCCTAAGAGCCTCAATGATTCTTGGTGCGTAGAGTTTAAGCAGCTGCACCAGGGTTCTATGACAATGTCGGAGTATGCAGTCCGTTTCAGTAAGTCAAAATTTGATCACGCTCAACTATGTCTTGTAGAAGACTAAGCGGGCGTTGCAAATATAATCCTGGGGTATTATGTCCAGAGTCGATCCCACAGGGAATTTACGTATCAATTGAGTTTATAAAATACTAAACTGTTGTCTAATCAAGTTTCTCAAGACTTTTGAGTATCCATTTGGTGATGATTAACTAATTCTACAATTAATAATAATAAACTAGCAATTAACTAACAATTTAATGTAACAATGATAATAAAAGGGTCTAAGGTTATGGTTTCCCCCATTGGTGAATTCTTCCTTGGATATTTCTTATAGTTTAATTGGATATCTCTATCAATCATGAATGCTCTCACTATCATAAATCTCTCTCATGTAATTATGATAATTTACTAGGCGCACTCTCTCAAGTTACGCTAGCTAGATCGCAATACAGTTCACTTTAGATTGCACCCGAGGTATCGTTATCTCTAATCTAACCTCTAAACCCTCGGTTATGACCTTCATCTATACTCCGAGAGTGGTGTTGTTCAACAACTACCTAAATATGCACTCTCTCTCAAGTAGATACATAATAAATATGAAGAGTTAATCGAGAGCTCTTTCAATCAACTACAATTAGAACATAGTTGAACAAAAAAAGATTAATCAACCAAAATATATTAATATCATTGGCTCGACATGCACCGACTTTGGTTGCTACATTCAGAGAGAGGGTTCGTCGCTTTATTGAGGGACTCTACCCCAGTATTCAGACCAGTATGGCCAAGGAGTTGGAGATGGACATCTCTTATCAGCAGGTCGTGACTATTGCTAGGAGAGTGGAGGACATGCTTTCCCGGGACAGAGAGGACAGAGAGGCCAAGAGGTATCGAGAGACTGGTCATTATTCAGGAGCTCGTGCGCCAGCAATATGCCATGGTAGGGGTTTTGTGAGTCCCCCTTTTCATTCAGCTCTTCCAGTAGCCAGCAGTGTTCTAGCTCCTCCTAGGCCTCGGGAGCCATGTTATGCACCACCAGTATCTAGCTTGCCTCCTGCTCGGGGTGCATTCGCATCCTCCGAGGGGTTGTTTTGATTGTGGTGATACTCTTCATATGGTTAGGGACTACCCCAGACTCAGGCGGGTGCACCTCCACAGACTTCTCAGCCACCACGTGCTCTACCGGGTCCTACGGCCATTCTTCCAGCACCAACTGTCGCTCTACCTACTTAGGCAGCTCGAGGTGGATGTCTCTCTAGAGGGGAGGCCAGGCCAGGTATTATGCCCTTCCAGCCCATTCAGAGGCATTTGCTTCAGATTCTATCATCACAGGTATTGTCCTAGTCTGTCATAGAGATGCATCGATATTGTTTGACCCCGGATCTACGTATTCATATGTGTCTTGTTATTTTGCTCCACATTTGGAGGTATCTCGGGAATCTTTGAGTTCCCCGTGTATGTATCTACTCCCGTGGGAGATTCTCTTGTTGTGGATCGCGTATATCGGTCGTGTTTGATTGCTCTTAGTGGTTCTGAGACCAGAGCCGATTTATTATTGCTCGATATGGTAGATTTTGATGTTATTTTGGGCATGGACTGGTTGTTTCCCCATTATGGTATTCTTGATTGTCATGCTAAGACCATGACGCTGGCTATGCCAAGCTTGCCACGATTAGAGTGGAGGGGTACCATAGAGTATACTACCCACATGGTCATTTCATTTCTTAAGGCTCAGTGAATGGTTGAGAAGGGGTGTGATGCGTACTTGGCCTATGTGAGAGATGTTAGTGTTTATACCCCTACAGTTGAGTCAGTTCCAATAGTGAGGGACTTACCTAATGTGTTTCCAGCTGATCTTCCGGGCATGCCGCCCGGCAGAGATATTGATTTTGGCATTGATTTGTTGCCATGCACTCAGCCCATATCTATTCCTCCTTACCGTATGGCTCCTCCTGAGTAGAAGGAGTTGAAAGAGCAATTGTAGGAGTT